>WUQG02444996.1:0-13319 GCA_011317285.2 Androctonus mauritanicus
GTTCCGTGTACTGTACTTCAGTTTTAATAATCACCATTGAATGTGAAAAAAAAAATTAAAACCGGAAGTTAATCGATTTTTTAACTCTATCGCAGATTTGTTTTTATAGTAACATTACTGTTTTTTGAATTAATTATTCTTGCATTAAAGTTGTTTTTTATAGAGTGACAAATTCGTGTTTTAATTCTTAATTATGTTAGAATTGGTTGTTATGAAAAAGAATTTCGAGTTTGGATAACACTGAAATAGCTTTATATAGTAGAAAAATACAGTATACGGGATCGATACATGATTATAACACGAAAAATTATAACTAGCGGAGTGAATAAACATTATACGAATTATATAGTATAAAGCATGGCAAAAACAACAGGAAATTGTTTGACAAATCTGTATAAAACTATGTCAAACATAATATCATAAACCAAATACCTTTGCAAATATAGCGAGATAATCTTTAAAAAATAAGCATTAAATATGAAGAATGAATATAAGTATAGTTTAAAAAATAGAGATGAAAAGTGAAAGAAAGCTTTCAGACTTATTATTATTAATTATATATATTTTTTCGAGATTCCAGACGTTCTCTGTTACATCTATGGTCATAAAATATTCTCCTTACGGGTTTTAGATGGAAGCGTCAACAATTTACAACCATTTCTCATTATTTACATTACACTCGAATTGTGACTAGGGAGATAAAAAGTCGGATCGTGTTGCAACCGTTCGGGTGGAAAAAAAGTTCTTAAATTCTGTAATTTTTGAGAAAATTCCAAACAGAACATGTCTGCTCGTCAAACAAGCTTTAAAACTTCGATTTATCAGTGTACGGACGTTTAATATCTGTCAGAATTCCGATCGATACTTCATAGATAGAGGAAAAAACTCATAAATATAACTGCGTGTCGTCCGTCCATATTTGCAAAGATGGCACTGGTTGCGCTCTTTAATTAATTGGATATACTTAAGATAAACCCCAAAATTATCTACACGAAACGAATGTTGAATATATTACCATCCTGTATCGATTTTTGGATGAAATATTGTAGTTCTGAGTGAATTTTTGTTGGATATTCATTGATTGTACACTTTCTTTCTGTATTGATGTTTTTCAGAATTGATGATGTGTTTTGTCATTGTTATGGTAATGTTTGTCTATTATTTTTTAATTATATTATGATATATGTCTTTAATTATATGCTCTATACACACTATTTGTTATAATAACGTTTTTCTTGCTATATATATAAATATCTGGTGTTCTATTTTCGTTTAAATTCAGTTAAACTAATTTCGATCACATGAATTACTGTCCATCTTAATCATTTTACTACTAGTATAAAATTTCTTTCCTACTATACTACTATAAAATTTTACACAAAAAGTTAACCTTATTTTATAGTATGGAATGTATAAGATTAAACTAGATGACTATGAATGATACGATGAAGATTGTCAGAAACTTACACGTTCTGTCGACACGATTTAACGTTACTCGTGCAATTTATCTTCTAAAAAAAATTGTCTAAAATGCCCTCAAATATCACTTTATCTGATTGTCACAATTTCTCAATATCAGCAGTGATCGTTTTAAGATCAAAGGTTAAAACTGACACTATTAAAAGCACTTTCGAAAGAGATTATAGGTGATCCTAGTAATTGTCTATAAATGGGATAAAAATTCAGACATCAAAGTTTAAAAATGACTTAGGTTGTTCAAATTCCCTTTTTTTTTTTTTTTTTTTCTCGAGGTTAACATTCTTTCTAGAAGAGTCAACATCAATCAAAGTTTGTGCCAACTCAATAGAATCATCGTTAAATTTCTCCAATAGACAAAATGTATTTACTGTAGAAGTAATTTTTTTTTTTTTTTATAGAAGTTGATTAATCTCAGATGCGCGATACTAATTGATCATTTAATTTGTATTTATGCGATCGATATTTTGGAAAAGATTTGTTTGAAATAATAACTGTTTTTTCTTTTTTTTTTTTAGTAAATAAACGAAAAGCGCAAAAAAAGTCTTTTGTGTGCAAGTCGTATTTCCTTCTCTGAATTTTACTCTCGAAAGATTTTTCCATCCGATATTTGACTGGCGGACATTTAAAGTTGTGATGTTCACCCATCAGTAGTCACACGTACATCACAGTATAGTGTCGAGAAAGGGGTTTTTCCATCTAGCTTACCCATTCATCTATCTTTGTCTCACTTTTCCTTTTGGCGACAATCTGGCGTTGAAACAAAAATCAATTAAACACACCGGTAGCCATTTTGGCTCCTCTTCAGGGTTCAACAGGTTTTTTTTTTTTTTTTTAACATTTTGGATATCGGTTGTCAAATATCGAACTCTCTTTAAAATGTACCGACTATATTAATTTTTACAAAAACGTAAAAAGTTATCTAAATAATTTTATAAGGAATGCAATGTAAAGCGACAAACATATACTTTTTATTTTACATCCGAAAAAGGAAGTTATAAAAATGCTTTAACTTGATTTACTCAACACATCAAGTTTTAAAATAGGTAATATCGTAGAAAGCTAGTTTTATTGGATACATTATCAAATTTAAACGAATAGCCAGATGGAGATACATAATATATATTCCTGTATGCACAATCTCTGGATTGGAATTTCTAGTCTAAAAAAGAATCTGACAACTGGCAACACTGCCGCCTATGAATGAACCGGCAGAAAATTTACGAATTGCTACAGAACGAATAAATTGCATACTTCTTCCTCGGAATAGACAGAGTGGAAAGAAAAATGAAATTTCCTGGTTTGTCGCAGAGTTATTGGAAAAGGGAAGTGATTGGATGGTGCCTAGGTGAATATTTCACAATTTTGAGTTTTTACCGCATTTTGAATATAAGCCAGAATTGACTAGATTCTCTTATTTATATCTTTGAAAGTCAGATGCAGTTCGTGTAACGCGTATAGGTGGTGTGTGCAGTCTAGAAGCACGCCTTATCTCTAATTTTTATAAAAGTGTAAAGAGTCCATATTTTTCCTGTAATTGTTTGTGTACATCATATATTTATAATTTAATACCCTATAAAATAGATGCGACAGACAGTAATTGCTAAAATAAATAATAATAATAAAAAAAACGAATATTAGTTTTCAGCCAATTAAAAATAATTTAGTTGCATATTAAACGATTAAATTATCTTTTTTTTTACGCTTCGCAAAACTGTACATAGGTTTAGAAATGATCGAATTCAGTAAATCTGCAAAAACGCAAAAATTAAGTCAGTTATAAAAAAATAACAAAGACGATTCGGATTTAGAAATAAGCTTCGATTATTAGAGAATTATCTGACGTCAACATCATTTTTTTTTCTCTTAATTATGAGAGTATCAGCTACGAAAAGGTTTATTTTCCGAATTCCATTCTAGTTATAGCAGGATTTGAACTGAGAATTCTCTCTCTAAACTGATAAATGTGGCCTTTCGGGAAATCTGTATCTTGATTGAACAATCCGATGGTCATGCACTACACATCCAAAGAACGACTGGCTACCATAAAACGCTACACAACAGATTAAACAAAATACAGATGGATATTTAAACACATTCACTCTTAAGAAAAGTTTCAGACTATCTAAAAATCAATAGTTTTCAAACAGGAACATTTATAGATTTACATCGGATAATCGTTGGGATTTATACGCCAGATAAATCAAGTATACAGATTCCATTTAGATTCAACAGTAGAGGACGCCGATAAACATAAAAAATGATAAAGATGTATTCGGAATTTTTAAGAATTTAAGAGATATACAACGTCAGAACTTGTTGGAAGTGGAATTGTTGAACGATTCGGTAGCTAAATGGACACACCTAGTGTGAAACATTGGGTGGAGTGTACATGCTACACACGCACATAAACTAAATGACGGAGAATGTAGGATGTAAGATTATTACAAGCTGTTGTTTAAAATATTTAAATAGAGTCGGGATAGATTTTAATCGAAGAGATTTTTGTGCAAATAATTATAAATAATATAACAATACTAAGCTTACCTGAAAAACACTGCAATGCGTCGCTATTTTACTTACAGACAAACACATCTAAACGTCTTAAACACAAGTCAAACGCGTACAGCAGACAAACTACGGTGTGTTCCATTGATTACGTTCAGACTCATCTGGTTGAAACCAGTCGATCCGACAGCCAACTGTTCCCCTAACATCCAAAACACGATGCGTACGAGCGAAAGTTATTTTCACCCGGAGAAATACAAAATGCAGATATATAGCCAACAATATGGCGGACTAGCAGTCGGTACCACACAGAGATGCGGCATAGCAAGAGTTATACAAATGACAAACGTCCAAAGAATCTTACCTGTCTACGTTCGGGATTAAGTATCTAGGATGTTCGGAATACGCCGCATCATTCTCCTCTTTCCGTTTTACATACTTAGGTAGTTATGTAGATTAGGGAGTTAACCGGAGCATATTTTTTTTATTTTTATTTTTTTATTCCGTCACTACATTTGCTACAGGTGTCCGGTCGGCGATTGATCACAGGTTATATAGAATGACGATTATCCCAGGCAGTGGATAGCTTAAATGTTTTGTCCGCGGTACTAACTGCCCGACTGATTCACAGTTCGGTTTGCTGAGAAATAGCAGTGTTGCTAGGTTACAGAATTTGTACTACAATTACAATAAAAGAGTAAACAGAATTTAACATGTCGTGAATGGTCAACGAATATATGTATACTATATACGTGTATACACACAAATAGTAGATTAATTTATTGACGTAAATACTATAATTATTTATACACCTACTCGCTTAACAGACTCGATTAGTACGTTTGGAAAAGCTAAAAAATCTCATTGAAGCCAATGCAGACGTACTGTAATCACTGCGAAAACGCGTTAAAATTAGATATATAGCGGTAAATACGCATATTTTTAGAAAGCGAAAAAGGAACGAGTGGTTAAACTCTTAACCTTTTCGATAAAAAAAGAAGAAAAAAATTGAAGGAAAACATTTTATTTTTAATATTTTCGAGATCGCCTAGTAAACGAATTTTACGGTGTAACAGAGAAGTCGTGCAGGGAAGTTGCACAATTTTTGCCATTAAAAAAAAGAGAGAAGATAAAAATTAACTTATGTATCACGATAAATTTAAAAGCCAAAATAAGATTACGGCGATTTTTTTATTTATTTATTTATTTTCGGCGATTTTGTTTTAAAAAGGATAATGGGATATTGCGTCTGTTTTAGCGAGCTCTTAACCGGCAAAGATAAATAAAGATTAGCATCTGATAAAAGAATTAGTGTTATTATTTATTGATCACGTTTTTTTTTCTTTCTTTCTTTTTTCAAGTTCTAGCAAAAGGCATGACATTTAAGCGAACGTCAGACTCTGGTCGCGGAAATCGTGGAATATTAATATTTAATATGCAGACGAAGAGAATATTTTGCTCTAAATGTCTGGGGAAATTTATTTCTGCAAATTAATAAATTCATTCTTTATAGAACTGTATAGTAGAAGCGATTGTGCCATCTATCATCTTAAAAAAATACGCCGTTTAATATTTATATCATCGTTAAGCAAACTTGCAAAATTTCGTTAAAACGAAAAATATATAAGTGAACTTTTTTGCTTCCAAACGATAATATTTTAGTTGTATTATCCGTTTATCCACTGCAGTCCGATACGCTCTTGCTAACTTACCTCTATTTCTAGTTGGGCTTGTCTCTAACTGTAGATTCACACCTCCCTTGGCTTTCCAATCTACCTGACCCTTCGATCACGTGACATAGCAGTTTGTCTGTGGATGTGAGGAATCCTCTATCGTCCCTGATACTCACTCCTGCTTCTTTGTGCCTGTTGTGAAGTAGTGCAGCCGAGCGCCGCCTGTGACGTATGGCGCTACCGTCTCCATACTGCCATACTGGAAGCTGTCTAATGGTTGATGTAGGTGTATATGTCCTGGATGACATAAATAAACAAGAATTCCAGAATTTTATAAAAAAAAAAGAAAAAAAAACGGTAGTAAAAGTTTGATAAAACCGGCACTCGGTTTGTTTATCTTTCGAATTTTAATACATAAGAGTGTCTAATAATTTGATCAAAAATGGTAGAGAAGCGCGAAAAAATCGCTGGCTGCACATCACATCATATCGACAACTGTCTCGGAATGGGTTATTGGATCCTGCTGTGACAGCAAAGCATGCTGGGACAAATTACTCCCTCCTGACCGACTCTAATGTTGGTAGAAGTTTTAAAGAAAAATTATTTTAATCCGAAAAATTGAAGTGTCTTTAAATACGATTTCGCCCAAAATTTGTAAAAAAAAGAAAAAAAAAACGAAGTAAATTTAATATTAGAATATTATACCGGCTTTTAAAGTATCTATACTGAATGAAAATCGTGTATACGAAGTTTAAAAATTGATTCGTTCTGCCTATCTTAAAGTAAATTTTCGTTACAGTCTTTACCATTTTTGACTTTTTTTTCTTTTTTTTGTTACAGCAAATCGCGTAAATATATTTTGAAATTTTCTACAATTGATATTAATGTTATTTTATGTACACAGTCGATAAATCGTTTATATAATCTCGAATTTTAGAAATAGAAAAAAAAAAAAAAAACAAAATTTGAAGCGTGGAAACGACGATAAAAATTATTTTTCGTTAAAAGCAATATTCATTTTCCAATTAACCGACGGAAATTCTGCATTATATTCCAATTTCCGAGTAGTTAAAGAAGAGGTAGTAGGCTCTTGTAAAGTGTCTCCGTATTACGTTTTTATAGTTTTGTGTGTTGATTTGTTTGTAGCAGAAACGAAACAAAACACAGTTTTGTCTGTACGCGAACAGACAAAATAAAGAACAGTTGATTATCTTGTTTTCTTTCATTCTCAGATAAAGTATGAGATTATTTTGTTTAAATGCACGAGATTTTTGGATATGATGATGAAGACAAGAATAAATTCGGTAAAACCAATCTCCAAGTTTCTTATATTAGTGTGTAATATATATATTTTATAAATGTATATATTTTTATTATTATTCTCTTTTAAACTCTATGAAACACTTCAATATTTCATAACATTTCTACTATTGCAAATAATTTTCGGATGTATTGACAGAAAGTACACACAGCGGATTATAAAATGACTCCTGAGGGATCGCTGCACACCTAAAAAGGGATGGAAGGTTTTATTCTATGAAAGAAGAAAACTTCTCTACAGTATTTGGACTTCTCACCAAGTAAGAGAAAATAAATAAATATATTTTCAGTTAAGAATTTTCCAACTGTACCATTATAGTTCTTAAATTCTGAAAATTGTAATTTATGTCAATGTTTTTTTTTTAAGTGATAAGACGAGAAATTAACAATAATCTTCATAGACTCGGTGGATATTTTTATTAGCAGGGAACACACACACAGTGATAATTGTTTGAGTGACGTATTAGATTCCGTCGTTACTCGTACTTTGTCGATAACATCAAAATTACTAACGCTATTTTCCCATTAATGTTATTAAATAGGTTGTAACAGTTTTGCGTTATTTATCGACAGGTTATTACTTAAAAAAAAAAAAAACATTTTATAATTTTTTATTAAAGAACGAAAATCATAAAAATTTGATGTATAAGATAAATTTTTTTATCTTGGCTCTATTAAAAAGATAAGTATTATATTAAGATAAATAAAAAAAAATCGTTGACAGACATTGATTAATGGTCAGGGAGATTTTTCCATTATGTATGTATATATATATATATACATATATATATATATACACAGAGAGAGAGAGAGAATATGTAAGATTAATATTTCAAGCTATAGATAATAAATTGAATAATTTATGCATATTTAATATTAAAAAAAACGCGTTTTAAAATTATTAACAAGATCGGCATTATTAAATTTTTAGTATTGTCAGTCGGGTCATTAATTTTAAAAGTCGAGTCTGTCGTTGGGGTGGATTGTCTTTTTTTTTTTTTTTATTAAAAAAAAAAAACAAAGGATTTTTCAATAATACCGTTAGATCGATTGGTTATTTTGTGTTCAAGTCGGTTTTCTGAGTTTCAAATGAAGTAAGTAGGTACTAAGTAATTGGAATAGGATGCTGTAATTGCATTAAAGCGAAGCCAAGTTGTCTGTTCTCGAAATCATCAAGACGTGCTTCCTCTGTCGGCTTTCACGTGTTCTTAATCTCTTTTCCTAATGTCATGCAAATTGACTGATGGAAAATGTTGAATTATAGAAATAATCCTATTTTCTCTCATATCGATTTTATTTTTGTTTATAGTTTTTTTTTTCAGTAACTAATCAAATAACATTTAAATTCTAACAGTCGGACGAGTTTCGTGACATCGCCGGTTTCTTCGACGGAATAATTTTTTTTTTTTTTAAATTGGCCAATAGGAGAGTTATTTATAAAGAGACGACGTCTGGCGGCCAGTTTATTGGTCGAATTCTAATGTCGAAAAATTATACAAATTTTTATTGGTTAATTGAGTTTTATAACGCACGCGACTAAATTTCAATCAATCGAAAGAATTTTTTTTTTTTAAGATAAAAATCATTAAATAGAGTTTTTTCATAATTAAATATATTTTAATAAAATATAAAAAATAGCTATATTAAATTACGCGAATGTTGTAATTAAACAGAATATGTAAGATTTATGGAAAAAAAAATCAATAATTTTCTATTGTGCCGTATTTATTAATTTACGTCGCCATCTATCGAAAAAAATTCAAAACTAGTGATTCGGTTTTTTTTTTCAATTTTATGTTTATATTTTATATTTCTTTTTTCCTTTCGTTTCCTTATTTTATTTCTCTTATTCTCTTTTTTTTTAAATTCTGTACACGAATATAAGCAAATCAGTAACATTTCTACATCAGAGCAATGAAAATAAAACGGCATAAACATTAAAAGGACGGAGAATGGTCCTCGGTGCACCTTGGGTAATATAAAAGAGACGTGACGTCATTGAGGCGGGAAAAAGGCAACTTGGTGTGCTGACGACAGCGGTACGTCATCACGGTACAACTATCGCCATCTAGAAGTGAATCCGAATCCAAAGACGAATTTAATAGAAAATTAATCCAATAATAATAATGATGACAAATAATTACATATATATTATATGCATTTTTTGAACTCTGATAAAATGTCAGAGAATCAAAAGTTAACTGTCAGCATCACTAGTTGCTAAGCGTCATAAAGTAATGACGAATGCTTAGAAATACTGTTTAATTATACCGCATCCCGATTTTTATTCTTAAATCGTTTCGTACTAAATTATAAGCTCATGTTTTTCCAGCGTCATTCTGCGTGAGTTTCAACGCAGAAAAATATAATAAGTATGAAAAGACGTTGTAAAACGAAAATAAATAAACATAACGACTTCTCTTTAGTGCATACCGTGAAAACATACCAAGTATTTATGTATTTATATATATATAAACACATACGGTATATATATATAAGGCAGCCTCGTGCGCACCGTGACGTCACTGCTAAGATATCTAATTGACACAGATATGAAGAATTGTATAAGGATGATAATATTTTTCCGCTTCGAAAGAGAGAGAGAGAGAGAGAAGAGAGGAAAAAAACAACCGTTCATAAACCCTCCATAGGTGGGTTGCCATTGGTACATGTGCTCGATGGTCTTCTAGATTGAGATCTGACGTCAGATGATGCCGTCGACAGACGCTCCGTCGAGCGAACTATTGCTATGTTAGCCGCTAGGGGAGCTATCGTCGACGGATGAGGCAGTGCTGTAGTCATTGGATAAGGTGACACCGATGACGGAACTCGAACCACAGCTGCCATGGCGTTCATTCCGTTCACGTTACCTAAACAAATTATATTAAAAACGTATAATTAAAATTAGCTTAAAATTGTTAAATCTAAATACTAATAAAGTTACAGTATGAGTTTTCAATTTCTTTACGAATTTTTTTTTTTTTTGCTAATAATTAATTTAAGAATTAACTTTGTATTTAGTTAGTGTGTATTATAACAAAGTTCATTTAGGCTCTTTTTCTTTATAAATTTTTATTATTATTATTATTATACTTTTTTATCTCAACAGTTTAGACAATACCAAACATCTATATATAAAATTAATCTATAAAATCTTAAAATATAACGCAAGCAATCATGGTTTTAGATATGCTGATTAAAAAAATGTAATAATGAAAAAGGTACATATACCAAAAAAAAAAGCCTAAAAAAACTTTTTTAATAATTAGTTTAGTTTACTCTCAACAGATGGCTCTGTAAAAGCAAATAAAATCAAGCAAATTATAGCAGTAGTATTAAATTAATTATACTAAATAAATAATGTAATTTTTTTTTAAACATTTAAATAAACATGCTAATTAACTGCTTAAATTATCTTATTCAAAACATATTTTAATATAAATTACATATTTTTAAAATCAAGCTACTGTAATTTGTTATTTAAAATATTCAATTCGAATGATTTTATCATCAAAAGATGGAGCCACGCTCATTTACATAAATTTATTAAAAATAAAATTTTTATGTATTTTTTTTTTTTAATAAATAAATAAATTAATTAAAAAATTATTTATTAAAAACAAACACGCGAAAAAAATTTAAAGGATGTTGAATATATTTTAAAAAAAATTTTCTTGCATATTTTAAAGCATTATTCGAATTGAAAATTTAAAAATAATCATTTTAAAACTTTATAATTAAAAAATAATCCAAAATTTCCAATTTAAAAGTTGTGCGATTTTACACCTCGTTGTATAAAAAAAGAACAGTTTTAGACTGTTCTTTTTTTATACAACGAGGTGTAAAAATATTAAAAAAATATAAAAAAAAAAAAAAAGATATTTTTACAGCGATTAGTAATTACTGTATAAAATTTATCCGAGCTTCCTAACCACTTTCTAGTTATGTAACTAGACTAATGATAAGTTTTATCGCGAGTCATTAACCCAAAAAATATTATTAACCTCGCTATCTCTGTACAACTGTGATAATGAAAATATAAAAATATGTAGATTTGAAGATATACATACACGCGCATTTATATATATATATTTTATATATAGTATACGCATAAGATGATGATAGAAAAAAAAATTACATAAATATTTGAAACGTAGATTTGTCGATTGTGATATAATCTAAAGGTGACGTTTCAGAATTTGCTAATTGATAAAAGCCATGAGTGATTTTTAATGAGAGTATTTTGGACGTTAATCGGATTTTGATGCTATTTTTCGAATAATGATATCGTAGGAACAATTTGAATATTGTTTCATAGTTTTGGTTATATCAATTAAACTATACAAAAATGGTTTGTTTCTGAAACTAGAATGTAATGAATTCGAAAATTTGATTAAGAGTTAATTAAGTGTGTATAGATATTTTAATTTTTTTTATAAGAGACTATGCATTTACAGTAGCTGTTCGTGTATGGGCACTGTATATTTGTCTGTACTTGTCGACTTGGATATTTGTCTTTATGTACATATTTGTTTTATCTGTTTGTTTTAAGTTATCTGTGGTTTACGTAAGAAACATAACTTTATGAACGTCATCGAACCAACAAATTGAACAAAGAAACGATTTCGTCAACGAAAAATATCGACTATCTACTAATAAAAATATATTAAATGGATGACATTAAAAGCACAATAAAGTAAATACTGTAAATAAATTATTTTATAAACTATACACCTCAAAGTCGTCGTTAAAATTAATTTATTCCGTAAACTTGTTAGGTAACAATGATATATGCGATTAAACTGATTACAGATATTTTATTATATGCTTCCTGTAGTTTAATATTAAACAATAAACAATGCTAATAACAATTTTTATTGTCAAAAATTTTACGCTCTGATTCGTCATCAACACTTACTTTTCGTGGTAGTAAAATAGGACATTTTATAAAAGGAAAAAAAAAAACATTACCATCGTATAAATCATTTAAAATATTTTTATCACTTTCAAAAATCTTTTAACATATTCATTCAGTCATTAAAAACAGAATAGAAGTCGAATTTTGATTCGTGTTTTATTCTTACAAAATTTGGCCTTAAATTTTATGTTTCCAGATGTTACAGAAACAGTTGATAAGATCAATATTCCCATTTAACGTCGAAAATGGAATAAATATGTATTATATATATATATATATATATATTTTTCCGTGTGTAAATGTTCAAATATATTATTATGCGAATGCATATACAATAGAATGGTAAACTCGAATCAGGACAAAGAGTCATATGTTTTGAAAGAGAGTTTTATGAAATTTTGTGAATAGAAAAAGACATAAGAACCAACAAATGCTCAATTCTGTTTTTCAAGTTATGTTTTCTCTCTCTCTCAAACGACAAAACGAAATGCTCGAAAGTGAGATGGAAATATTCATGCATATGTAAAGGGTCTGGCATTATATACTCAATACCCACATACACTCGTACTCCTTTTGTCCAATTTCTTGATTGCATCATTCACCCGGTGGAAATCATTTGCAAATGTTGACGAAACTCGGCGCGGAGAGGTTGGCAAAAAGATCGAAAATTCGATCACCGTGAACAGCGCGCCAAAACTCCCTCTTCTCCCTCTCACACACCCACGCACACAATTCTCTCACTTTTCATTATACCCAAATGGAGACGAAAATTCTCCACAGTTGAGCTCTTTTTCCAATCGAGAAGATATTTCGCTAATGTTTGCCACCTCCATTTCCTCCCTTTGAAGTTTCGGCTGTCAAATGAATCCCGGAGATTTTCTGCCACTCACCGCTGGGAGGGCAAATATTCGCGGAAATTTATTTTACTAGAGGAAGACCTTCGTCGTGGGGCTGTGTGCGAAAAAAATTTTCCTCGTTCCCAGCTCTAAGATAAAGGCGATTTGAATCTCAAGAACATCGGATATATTAAGTAAACGTTCGTTTAAAACTTCGCTAAAAGCGTGAATTTGGAAATGTTAATTTCGGTCCTTGGGTTTCTACTCGAATTTGCCCACGAAATCAATTTCTCTCGAGAAAAGAGAACCGTAGAGTGCCAAAAAACCAATTTGAGCTTGAAATACAAACTTCTTTGAAATTTTAAGAGGGTCTATTTTCCGCATAATTGTCATTTTTTCTCGCCTTTTGGGAGAAAAAACTCCGAGATATCAGCTTGCGAACCTTGGGGCAAAAATTATAGGATATTCTTTTACAAGTTTTAAACGTCAGACTAGAGCTTGTTTAATTACTGTGTTATTATGATTTGTGTTTAGAGCTTGCAATCACAATCCAAAATTCTTGGATTTGTATATTCGGAGGCAACTGTG
>WUQG02445007.1:0-13318 GCA_011317285.2 Androctonus mauritanicus
ATATTGTATTAATATTATTTATTTTATTTTTTGGGATGGTGTCCGTAAAATCCGAAGTCCATAGAATCGAGGTTTTATTGTATTAAATCTGAAACTATTTTCAATAATTCAATCTGAATTATTTTCTTACAGTTATAAAATATATCATTAATATTTGACTTTGATTTTACAGTTTTCATATAAAAGAAATATATTTGGATCCATAGGTCTGATGCAATCATTTTTACTTTTCACTAAATAAATTTTTATTATTATTATTTTATATATTATTAATAGATTTTTAATTTAGCATTTATTCATGCAAAATGAATTTTGTTATAATGAAATTTGATCAATCTTTTATATTGCAAAATTTTAACATTTTTTATTCTATACTTTTCATTATTAAATTATTGAATACATTTTTCTGATACAGGTATTCCTCTAATTACAAACATAATTTGTATATAAGTTTGGGTTGTGGGCAATCTGCACTTTGATATATAAGTTTGGGTATGAAATATATAAAAGTTTGGGTTGTGAGATATCTGTTTATGAACAAACAGATATTTTGGCTCCAAAAGTATTGAAATAACTATATATTATATATTGTAATATATTTCACAATTGGATCAGTTAAAAGTTTCTTATTTCACAGATTTTAATGAAAAGTTCTGAATATAAAGCAAGGAAATTTTGGTATAATCACCACCATCCTGAAATAATAATATAATATATTACCTAACTATGTAATTTTACATTATATTGGTTGTTAGAACATTTTGCTATCATATTACTGAAAATTATTGAAGAATTTTTGAAATTTCATGAAATTTTAAAATGTAATTTCATGTTTCTAAGTACAAATATTCATAACTAAAGGAATGCCTGTATTTTGTTTTTATCTGTGTTCATGTTCAGCTAATCTATGAAATATATAAATCAAAGTGCAGATTGTTTATTTGGAAAGACAATATTTTCATATTTTAAACACTATCTAATAAAAATAATTATATTAATGAATATCTCAAAAGTTTTCGACATACATAAGAAACCTAGATTTGTAATGAAGTTAATTATAGTTAATTATAGATTTTTTATAAAAAAATTAGTTTTTTTGTATTTGAAGATAGTGATATATAAAATGTCACAATCATCTCTACTGTATGCATGTTATTTAACACTTACTATTCATGTATAGTTCTTGAATTTTGTAATAATTTTTGATGCCAATTAAATCAAACCATAAAGTAAATAAAAGAAAATAAAAGTTAAAATTTTAAAAAATTATTTTGATTTCACAAAATAATTTAAAAACAAAAATGGATCACATAAATAAAACAAATGAGAAAATTAAAATCTAATTATCTGGATTTGAAACCCAATGCAATTTTTTCATAAATATAATTGCTAGCATAATAATAATAAAAAAAATACTCTCTATACGTCGTTACAGAGTTATTATAATAAAAATTTTAGTAAATGATTGCATTGTCTTAGGATGATTAAAATATTGCATAAATTAAATCTAAAGTTAGCCAAATAGCAATTTTATATGAGATTTCTGTTCTAAGAAAATAGTTTCACAACAATAAATAAAACATTCAATACAATGAAAACTTCAGGTAAAATAAAGTTATTAATTTCACAACAATAAATAAAACATTCAATACAATGAAAACTTCAGGTAAAATAAAGTTATTAAATTATAATCAATAGTATTTTCAACAAAACTTGACATTGCAATTAAAAAACATGGAACTGCAATTATGTTTCAGAGAGGTTTGGCTAACTATGCTACCCAGTATAATTTATAGAATTCTTAATTATCATCTATTTTAAGTAGCTTTATTTTTAATTTAGTTTCATTTTAACAACAAATTGGCTAAATTCTTATACTTTTATTATGCTACTTTCACAAGTTATAATGGTACATTAAAATAAATCATAGCCAGTTTGTTTATTGTTCAAAAATTATAAAACAAGTACACCCTAGTTTGAGGCCTTAATATAAGAGATTATGATTACATGAGTAAATATAATTTGTATCAAAAATTCAATTTATGAACCTCTATTCTGCATTTATGAAGAATAGAAACTTATGTCATGGATAAACTTAAGTCTAATAATATGATCGTGCTGAGACATAGAAATATACAATGCTACTATAATGCTTGGTTATTTTATAAAAGAAAAAAACTTTGATTTATTTCATTGTTTTCTTCAGAATAAAGTTCTAAAATGGGGCAAAAACATTTTGGTTAAAGTTTAATTTTCATCTTTTTTACAGCACACTGTTAAATAATGATTAGAAGTGATGATTTTTAGCATTTTGTAGCATCTATTGGTTTCACATTTAGCATTTTGGTGTTTTTTGTAGAAAAATTTGGGTTTTAGGTTAATGCAAATAAATGGACTATATGATAAAACGATAATTTCATTAAATAATTTAAATCCAAAGATATTTTTTTTAACTTCTTGTATTATCTTAAAATTATCTTCATTAATTTTAATTATAATTGAACTATAGATTTCATTTTTCATTTTAATGAAAAATGAAATCTATAGTTCGATTATCTTAAAATAATTAATGAAACAAAGAATTTATACTTCAATCACCATTAACAAGTGAATTTACAAAAAGATTGCAAAAATAAAATTGTACACATGAAATAAGATCTTCGTTCCAACAAGATTGCATAATTGCTTTTAAAAGAATGAAAAAAGTCATTCAACAACTTAAAAATCCAATAAAATGATATTCATTCTGGTTTTCCTGTTTATAATTAAATTGTATTTACTAAAAATCTTTTTTAGCATTTACATTATTAGTTGGAGCCAAGATGCATTTTAAGGCTGGTAAATTCTGGAAAGTTTAATCTTTATTTCTGTAGTCTGTAAAGAATTTATTGTATTTCTTTATTCTGCTGAATACTTCTAACCATATGACCACGAAAATACTCACATCTTTCATAAAATTATCTAAGTTCACGTGTCAGAAAAATGGAATCTCACTTTTATTTATTGATAAAGACTTAGCATCAATACCTTTTACCTGACCAGCAACTGTTGGATTAAATGCAGAGTGCATTAATCTCTTAAAAAATGTTCTCATTTTTCTGTTATTTGACTAGAAAGTATTTTACATGCATTCTGGAAACTGTTTTTTTAGATTTTCCTTCAAGCTTTTCATTCCTACAGAATTCAAACATATCAAAAATGTCTGTAGACAACCAATGACTAGCATATCGGTATATCTTGAATTCTGCATTCATAGATGTCATTTCATTTTAGAGTATATATACAAAAAAGACAAGTCCACCAGCTAAGCAAGCAACTTGCTAATTTTCAGTGAAACTAGTATCTTAGAATTTCTGAATCATTGACATTTTTTATAATATTGTGTTTGCTGATATACTGATATTTTATTTTTCACATCTTAAACAATTCACATTGAGGAAAAAATAAACTAATTTATAATGAAAAAATATGGAAATAATGAGATCATAGCTATAATTGGAAAATACTAATTCCAAGTTTGATTAAAATACATTTATAATGAACAATTTCTCAGATATAACAAATAAAATCAGGTTCTTTTTACAGTAAACAAACTATAAAAATGCATGAATATATAAAAAAATATATTAAATTCAAATTTTATAATATACTTTCCATATCATATACAAATATCAGTTATTCTTATGGTATTTATTGTAGCATTAAACAAACAAATTATGCTATACTCAACTTTTACCATATTCTATTTAGATTATCAAATTTTATAGATTTGCAACCAAATACTCTTGTGTAGATAAATATTCTCCCTTATATAATTTTCCTCTCAAAATTTGAAAAATGAAATTAAAAGAAAATTCCTGATTGTTTTGCACCTGGCACGTGTGATTACTGATCACATGCAAAACAAAATATTTTGAATGGAAATTTCTAGAAGAAAGAAAACATTACAAGCTACCTGGAACAGACAGTGAAAGCGGTCAAATTACATAAAATTTCAGGGGATATAAAACTATGTACAAAGAAATGGTATTTATTAAAATTTTTATAATCACAAAAAAATATTATTTTATATTTAAATGGTTGATTTTACATTTATATTGCAAGAATATGTAGCATATTTTGAATGCATTTCTCATTTTGTTGCAGATTTATAACCAATGAAAAATTGATTAATTGATGATGAAAAATGAAAATGTAGAGTACATGTCATTTGAAAGCCTTTAGCATTTTGTCACTATTGCAAAAAAATCACCAACTCTAATAATGATAGATAACAGGAAAATCATATTATGCAGTGGTTTCCAAACTTTGTGTTTGCACCTCCCTTTTTTCATAAAAAATTGATATACCACTCATTTTCATAACAGTCTAATTTTATAAATATTTTCTGCTTACAGTTTATTACTACAAAATATACCATATTTTGTATAAAGTTCCTATACATAAAAAATATTTACTATGGTGTAATAATACAATTAAACAAATCTTACAAAAAAATAGAATACATGTTTAACACAATATAATATTTAATGCAAAGGGTGAGCTTATTTTTCAGCACAAATTCTTTCAAACTGGGTGTCATGGAAGATATTGCTACTTTGTCTTTAAAATAGCTATAGCAGAATGTTTCTGGATACAAAAATATATGTATTGTATTTATAATCTTTTGCTGATTCATTATTTTTGATACCAATTTGAATTTATTTTTTGCTTGTTTGTATCAAAAATGATGTTTTTGTTAATTCTTTGCATCTGCCTTGCAATAGACTTGTGTCCCCTAGTGGAGTGCACCCTACAGTTTGGAAAACACTGACATAATATATTTTTTAAAGTATTACAAAGAATTTATATTATTGCAATATTTAACGAAAGAATACATAGAATAATTCTATTTACAACAGTGAAAACCCTAAAAACAAATTTCATAAATAGAAAATACATGGATTAAAATAGATAAATTTACTATTAATTTTTGTACTTAACGTTAAAAATTTTAAATGTTCTAATGTAAAAGAATTTCTTTGGCTTAAATAATCTTGATTTTTCAATATACTGTATAGTATATTGAATGATATATTGAAATACTTATGTCATACTTAAGTATTTTACAAATACTTAAGTATGACATAAGTATTTGTAAAGTATTTATAAATATATAAAAACTTTTTTTTTGTAAAAATAATGATGCATTTATAAGTGTAAAAATAAAGGTAAGATGTTTGAAATATAAATATATACACCCTTCCAAGCCAAAATAAATACAAAAAAAAAAATTAAAACAAATTAAGTTTACTAATAAAAAAAATTGATGATAACTCATGGAGCAAAAGGGAATCTGTGAATAATGTCATGCTAGCAGCCAACCCATCAATTGTACAATACAAATTTGTAATGCCTGTTTATCAAAAATTAAAAACTTAATTTGAAATCTAGTTACATATTCTTGTAGAATTTCAAAGGGCAACAGTTATGTTGATGACTGTTTATGTCTAACATTTTTAGTTTTCAAAAATATTGCAAAAATAAACTTGAAAATGCTCTAATTTTTCAACTCTCTTTTATGTTTCCTGAGTAATAAGGCAAAGTTAAAGTTATATCAAAAGTATTTATTAATCTAAAAACTACATTTTATATTGAACAATTTTGTCATTTACTGTTTGCATCTGTCTATCATAGTTTAGAACTTATTGACAGTGAAAATAACCAAAATGTACTTTTTAGAGTTTACATTTTGGTAATTTTCAAGCTATTAAATATTAAAACAGCTAATTTTTTTTTTGCATATTCATTAATGGCATTATATAAAAATAACAAATTCAGTATAAATTGTTTATACTTTTGTCTATTAGTTTTAAAATAGACAGAAAATGAAAATATTTAACTGTTCTTATGAAACCTTGAGTGCCATAGCACCATAGCATATCTCTAGCGTAGATATTATTCCTATCAAAATATATTAATATTTGGATTCAAAACTGTGTTATTTCAATCACAGTCATATATATTATATAATTCTATTATTGAAACATCTGGAAATTTAACTCAATTGTCATAACTGAAACAAACATCAAAAACATGAGTTTTTAATAATTTATTAATAAAATATTTTTCAATCTTAATTTATTAAAACTGTTTTATAACTATTAATTTATATTCACAAATAACTGTGAATACAGATTAAATAAAATAAATAATTGCTATAAATGCTATAAAACAAAGGCAAAAAACAATTTTGATGTAATATGATGCTTTTGTTTATAGATCACAAAAAGTTCAATTCAAATTTATCACAATTTACAAATTTTTAAAATTTGAAATTAATCTATAAAATTACCTTCTTTATGTGAAGCTAATTCCTCTTCTATACATTTTAACATTTTTTCAACTTCTTCTAATTCTTTTAAAACAGCATTAATATCTTTTGCTTTATCTGCCAAAGATTTTAAGTGCTCCTTTTTTTCTATCATATTAGACTTGAATTCAGAAGAATCTGCTTTTTTTTCTAATATATCCACAAGATTCTCTAAAACTCCTAAAAATACAATAAAAATTATTTTAGTATTTATATATTTATTTACTTAATTGTCTACTTTAAAAGAAATATATAATATGAAACAAATTATAATATAAATTTATAATTTGTTAATAAAAATTTTTAAATAAACTTTATAATCCTTAAATTACTAAAATCTGTATACTCAGTTTTCCCCAGAAAAACTGAATATACAGAAACTGAATAACAACACATATGACAGTTTTCCCCAAAAAACTATCATATGTGATGTTATTTTTGTTGTGTTTAAAACAACAACAACAAAGATAGAAATATCACTTAGTTCTTCCTATTTTAACAATATTTACTTGCAGTTAATAGAAATTCTGAACAAAATAGAATGGCCAATTAATTAATATGCACTAGAATTAACAGGTGTTAATTATTTGTTGAAACAAGGATAATTTATAATTCAGAGCCATCACGGAAACCACTTAGAAGAAAATTTTAATTTGTTCAGAAATATAACAATTTGTTTTATAATCATATAAACATATCCAGGAAATCAAAACTCCATTATTCTTTACTTATAATACAGTTTCTTCCATTATATAATATTTTCACACATTAAGTGATCATTCTATTTTGATCAAACTACTCTTTTTAAATGCTTAAATGTAATTAAATTATTTTTTATAATCTGTTAATTGATTTATCTTTATTCAAATGTTTTTCATTTAATATTAACTTAACTGATAATAAATGCTTTTCATTAACTTTCATGTTTTTAAAATATTGTTGAACATTGTAAATAATCCTTCTTCCTTGGCAATGAATTGATTTTCTATGTCTTAAATTTGAATTAATCTCCATCACACATCAATAAAACAAATATGGTATGTCATGGTAACATCATGCTTATGAAACCATGATATCATCCCTACTTCATACTTTGCAATGTTAACAATAGTCAGAACAACAGGCACAATGATTTAAATTTGTATTTAAATTATGACTCCAAAATATCCCATCTCTGGAGTGATTTTTGACTCAGAGTATCCTATGTTACCCATAGGAAAAGGCACTTTGCAAAGTTTAGTACTGATAGGTTAAATGGTGTGGAAACCTAAGTGGAACAAATAGATAGAAGAAACAATCTAAATGTGCTCATTCCCTGAGGTGATTTTGATTTTTGTATCCTATGTTACCTGCAGGATCATGAGAAGTCACCTTATAAAGTTTAGTCCTGATAGGTTGAATAGTGTAGGAGCCAATGCAGAACAGAAAGAAAGAAAGACAAACACTGCATTTTATACACAGTGTTCCCCAGTTATAATGCGGGTTTGAGTTTATAATGTGGGTTGGTTTGCTGGTTTTTAAAACAACCATGCTGTAACCAATGGCTTCTCTTATTCTCTAATTTAATGATTCTCTATTGGTCTAAACATTTCTAATTTTACACTATTGATCCTGATAAACATAGCTGCACATTTGACATTATTTAACAGATGAGAAATGTTATGAATTTCTAATATGTAATGAGAATTCGACAGTTGCTGATCTCCTGAGAATTAATAATAATGACTAACAGTTTAGAAAAAATATTTATTAATAACTTAAATCATTTTCATCATTTTTTATAAAGTTGAATTACATCTCATATCACCATCAAAACTGCTGCCAAACAGCAAGCAACAAGATGGCAGATAAGTGGCACACCATTTGACTATCAGATTATTTTTTTTGAAAGATATTTTGAAGTTTATATAATTTACCATCAGAATTATTAACACAAATTCAAATTTCTATTATTTTATCATATATAATAATAATAATCGTTCTGGAAATTTTGTTAATTTTAGTTTGGTTATTATTTAAATATGGTGACGAGAAGTTAGCAAGGTGGATGGACATCAATTATTCATTGTATTATATTTTTTCAGAATCTCTTTCAAAAGAATGGGAACAGATCTGCAGGACATCCAAATCCATGGTATAAATGACAGCATTATATCTGGGAATAGTGTATATAGATTTGCACTTTTGTTCCATATATATATTATACTTTTTCTAACTGTTTTCATTAGCTGTTTTTACATTTTTTGAAATTACTGGAATTAGCATTTCTTTTGTAGCATATTTTCTAGATATCAATGCCAATTAAATTCATTTTATTATAGAACAGCATTTAATGAGAATTAATAGCAGATCCACAAAGTAGTAATAATTCTGCTAATATTTTTAAAGACTGATAACTTAGAATATTTTCCCCCCTACATTAATTATTAATTTAGAAATAAGATTTTGTATATTAGATAATGTTGTTGTAAATCATCTTTGATAGTATAAAATTATTAATACATACTCGATCGAAGTTTCCTTTCTAATAAGCTCATTTTCATGTTTACAGTTAATTCTGGAAAGCTGATACATCCAAATGTTATTATTGAAGATGGAAAACTTTCTAATAATAATCTAAGTTCATTTTCTTTCTTTTCATTTTCACTTCCTTTTTTGGGAAGTAGACTAGGATGATTTTCTAAAAAGAGAAAAAAGAAAAGATATGATATTAATGAAGTAGTTAAGCATATACTATTGTTAATTTTAAAATTATATTTATATAGGATATCTGAAATAAATGTATCCAAATTTATTTTGCCTAATATTCTTTTTATAAAGTATTTTCATGATAATTTATACATAATTCAGTTGAAATTTAAAATACTATACAAAGTATTTTCATCAGAATTTAAATATATTTCAGTTGGAAAGTTTTTCCATAGAAATTAAAAAAAGGAAATTTTCTAATTGAATTTTAGAGTTACAAAAATTTTTCTATCATTAATTTAGCCTAAATATATTAAGCAAAGCTATATCTTAAGACAAATTTTGGCAGTGAAAAAGTCTGCTTTCACCAAGATAAGTGATGAAATGTAATTATACAAAGTTAAAATTCATCAAAAATAAAATTCTGATATATTTGTTTAATAAATTTAGACTAAAATGACTAATAGGAAACAAATTTCCTATAAAAATTTTTGAATCAGATTTTATATTATAAAGTATGAATGTGGAGTGAAAAGTTTTTGTCTTGTATAGAAAGAGTTTACTGAGATTTTTAAAATTATTATTTATTAACATAATCATCTTACAAATCTTTATTCTTAGTCCATTGATGTTCCAATGCAATAATATCAGTTTTATAAAAGATTTCCTATTGATAAAAATGCCTGTGCAAAAAAAAATCTGTTATGACACACAGAACCCTCCTCTGGTGAAGAAAATTTGGGAATGACTGAGATGACTTTTGAACTTTGAGAAGGAGTGGAAGTCTGATGATACTAGATCTGGTGAATATGATGGGTAGAATATCAGTTTGAAGCCATATTGATGAATTGCCACTCCAACTATGGAAATGTGAGGCAGAGTATTGTCCTGATAGAACAGCACACATTTTGCTTGCATCCCAGGCCTTTTGGATTTTATTTCATCAAAGTTTGTTAGAGTTAACATAATATTATCTGTTTAGGGGCTAGCTATTTGAAATGATATCCTACATTGATATGCCTTTAAAATCCCAAAAAACAGAGGCTATTACTTTCCAGCTGACAGCAACAGATTTGACTTATTTTGGTGGTGGTGCAGAGGTATAGCTAAGGATGGGCAAACGAGGCAACTCCACCCTGTTTAGGCACTATTTTTGGGGTGGCATTTTTTTCTTGAAAAAGAATTTTAAACTTTTTTAATAATAATAATAATAATAATAATAATAATAATAATAATAATAATAAGAGTAAAATTATCAACTATTCCAAGAGGAAGGGCAGCAATTGACCAACTACTCTGGTTGTCTCAAACTGTAGCTAAAACCCACTGAAATGGTGAACCATGATGCTTCCATTGTTTTGATTGTTGCTTGGACTCAGGCTGATAATATGGACCCATATTTCATCAGTGGTTATATATCTCTCCATGAAGTTTGCAGCTTGAAAATGGTTTAACAAGTCAGAAAATGTCTGAATGCCAGATACACACATTGTTAATCAATGTAAAAAGCAAGGATATCTATCTTGCAGAAATCTTCATCATATTTCAATCTTCATCTAATTCACTGTGTAATATGTTGTGCACTTATTCATATGAGATGCCTACAGTCTCTGCTATTTCATTTATCTTCAATTTTCTGTCTGCCATTACTATATCATGAGTGGGATTGATGATATTTGTTTCATCAGTAGTTATAGTTGCTGTCCATCTACTGCAAGGATCATTTTCATTGCTCTCTCTCATGTTTAAATTCAGCTCACAGTTTTTGACTGCTGCATATGATGAACAAGATGTTCAAGTTTTTGTATGTCTTCATATTTAGCCTTGGAGTTAAGCTTTTTTTTTCAGAGCTACTGCTTGATTCTCCAACTTCTCTATTTTCAAAAACATGGTGTTTAAGCTGTGTAAGTTCCTACAGTGGAGTAAATAATGCATGTGTCACAATGAAATGTGGATTGTGCCAGCCTATGGTGATAAGGCTAAGAACTTTTCAATTCACCCTCCTACAGTATTCTATTGTCTGCAATATTATATAACTTTTGAATATTCAATTTACAATGTCATTGACTTATGCTCTCAACTTATGATGTCATTTACTTATGCCCATTCATACTTACAATGGTGATGTATTCAATAAATTCTCTGATTAGATGTTGCAATTCACATGCTTAGGAATTCGTGTATAATGGTACAAAGGAAAATTTTTGATATACAGAAATCATACTTTTTGTGTATGGTTCTTGTATTTTTGTGTTCAGTATTTTACAATTATATATCAATTTTAATAGTAAATGTTGATACTGAACAATCCATAAATTTTGGATATTTCCAACCTCTGACCACTAAGAATTGTGATCTCGAGATTTTAATTGAACTCTCCCATCATAAGTAAAAGACTATCTGCCAAAAATTAGATTTTTATACTTAAATATTCTAAACTTTATATTTTTTTTATGAAGTTCAAAATTTAAAGTAATAAAAAAATTGGATACATTTATTTCAGGATACTATATAGAGTATAAAAAAATAGTTGTGTAATTAATGTATATTTTTTTAAATCAGTATTAATGTTACTTACCATTAGTATAATTTTCCTCCAAATAATTAAGAATTTGTGAAGAGTCACATATGATTTTTTCTCCATCTTTGAGGACTGGTACTTGACCTTTAGGATTCATTTTCATATACAATGATTCATACTGTTCTCCTTTTAAGTCAACTAAATATGGTTTAAATTTGAGTTTCTTTTCATATATAGCAAATAATGCCTATAAGAAATACATAGAGTTATATAAAAAATAAGTATATGCTGATAATTGTTTACTTAATTCTTATTTTATCTAATCAAATATATAAATACTAAAATTCCAAAAATCAGCCTTTGACATTTATATTTATTGTATAGAACTCCCTTACTTATGTAAAATTTTCATTCTTGAAAATTTTATAAGTTGAATTTATCTATATAAATTATTACACAATTATGGTAAAATTATAAACATGCATTATATATATATATATATACGGTATATATAATGCAACTATTTACATAAAAGAAGAAAAGATACAATATAATAATTATAATATGATGAACATCTACAATTTACATCATATGATAATTATATTAACCTATGATAACTGTACAATCAAGAGAACTACAATATTGAACTATAGTACATTATTTGAATTTTATATTCTGAAAATTCAGCACAAATATTGTATAACAAAAATGATCTGTAATGTGTGTGTATTTATGTTGTACAGTTTATTTATAAATAGTAATATTTATAAAAATTTCTGTAAAAATGATTGTCTTATTATATATAACTAGTAAACTTATTCCAATTATGCAAGCAATAAAACCAGACAACAACAATTGTAACACTAGATTAACAATATATTTACTAAATGAATATTTAACATATCTGGTAACACTAACATACAGTGATCAAATATTGTATAATTATACATTTATTGAATAAGTCAATATGAAGTTTATAAATACTTCATACAGTATTTCTAGGAAATTAAAAGTATAACATGAACTAAAATAAAAAAATAATTATTTTCTATCATTTGTCTGGAAATGAATACAGAATAATAATAATAATAATAATATTGGAGATGATGAAAACAACAGGAATGAGCAGGAAAGGCTTTTCCCTTCCTGTTCATAAGCTTTCATAAGCTTATGAATAGCTTATGCAGCATACATTCCTGCATAAGCTTTACATAAGCATACATTCCTGTTCATAAGCTTTCATAAGCTTATGAACAGGAATGCATTCTGTACTTCATAATGTACACTATGTACTTTTACATAAGCTTTTATAGAAAAATCTTATGTAAAAGTAATGATAATACAAATGAAATGAAATATAAAAACAAAGAATTTAACAATAAAAGTAATGAGAAATATGTTGGTTACTGTTCAAAAGAAAGGGCAAAGGAAAGGAAAGGATTATGTAGAAACTGAAAAACAGGGCCGGTTCCAAGCAGCCTGCAAGACCTGCAGTGCAGACGGGCACAGAGTTGAAAGTGCACCAAAACACATCCATTTTTAGCCTTCAAATAAATTTTTAAACAAAAAAATAAGGTAAGATTTGAACTGATCAGCCAGCGGCAAGGCCCAGGGAAAATTTGTTCAAAAATGAACTCAGCATATTGAACAATCCCCTCGACATACTTAAATTTCTCCATTTTAGAAAACTTCCTTTTCCGAATTTGTTTATTTCCCTCAGAATATTATTGACGATTCCTATTAGTGTAGCTAGTGGG
>WUQG02445018.1:0-13316 GCA_011317285.2 Androctonus mauritanicus
CATCTTCAAGAGAAAATTGCACAATCAATCCATGAAGAAATTATCAGCTGTATATGGTGAGGAATGTCCATCATATAAGATTGTGAAATGATGGTAATGGGAATTCAAATGTAGTCACACTAGACTATAGAATGACTGAAGAGAAGGCCATCTAAAAAAGTCATGTCTGGGTTTTGGGACATTAAAGGTATTATATTGATAGATTACTTTAAAAAGGGTTGACAATAATAGCAACATACTACAGAAACTTGCTAAAAAAGTTGAGACAGTATCAATGAAAAGAAAGATATATTGTTACAAACTAATAATGCACCTGCACATTGGGCTACAGAAACAGACATATTTGCAAAGAAAAATTACTATGAAACCTTGCCCCATCCCTCGTATTCTCCCAATCTGGCACCTTCCTTGTGAAGAAAAACATTTACAGGGAAAATGTTTCTTTGAAGATGAGAAGGCTATTACTGTTATGGAGATCTGTTCCACAGGTGTGATAAGTATGTGGCCTTAGCAGGTGGATACGTAGAGAAGGAAGAGTTGGAGGATCAAATTTCAAATCCCTAGCAAATCTGCATCATGATAAGAATAACTTTTTGGTCTTTCCTCATTAATATGTAACAGATATCTATGACTCCAAAGAATCAAAAGTATTAAATGGTTTTAGCTTTTTTTGCTTTCTATAATTGTAACAGTTATAGAAAGCAAGAGAATGTAAAGAAATACTAATAATGATTTATCATCAATTTAATCTATGATTAGCTTGCATATATATAATTTTCTTCATATATAAAATATATAAATATTAAAATAATTTATACAATTATTTTTATCAATTCAAAGAAAAATATATGATAATACAAAAATTTATCCTTTCTTTCATATAGTGGTACTAAATATATTAATCAGTACATTTTATTTTCTATTTATACTATTCTTTTCAAACATTTAATACTATTATAAAATATGCAGCATCATTTGTCTTTTACACTGTATTCCTTTTATTTAATAGGTGCTAGTGATAAAAAAATTTATTTAGTTCTATTTTTATTCAAAATCTATCATAAATGTAAAATGTTTTTCTTTCCATTCCTTCCAACTAATTATTGTTTATTATATGATAAATAAAATCATCAATTACAATTAAAAATCTAACCTGTATTATTAGCATACTGACAAAGTTGCTGTTGAGCTATTCTCCTGTCTGCATTATCCATTGTCATCCTGGAATTAAAAAATATAACAAAAAAGAGCTTTTTTAATATTAACAAATTGACTGAAATCTGTTTAATAAAAAATTTTTGCATATTATTTATTATTAAGCTAAAGACTATCATTACAATTTAACTGATGAATTAAATAATTTTAATATGTTTAAAAAGATCCATGAATTGGATAATAATTGTGTGTGAAGATCAAATTTTCCAGGATGATCCATCAAACTGATGAATCACTAGAATTATGTAAGTCATACATAAAGGGAATTGTATAAACTATGTGAAAGCTAATAAGTAAAACTATTTGCTTAGCATAGAAATTTCAAATACCTAAGTTTTTCAAATTAATAAAGATATGGAAAATTACCATCCTTTATATTCCACATAATCATCATGTCCTCCTATTGTTTGGTATAATGGTTGTTGCATACCATGAGATCGAGATGGAAGTGTGCATGAACCTGAAATATATACATATATTATTGCATAAAATTCATTTAAAAAGAATTGACAAATATTGATTAATTATGTCTCAGAAATTTTGATTAAAAAATTATTTAGAAAACTAATATTTCATTGATGGCATCTACTAGAAATTAAAAAAGTATAAAGGAAAAACAAACAAAACAGCAGAAATTCAAAATATATGCAGAATTTGTTATATATATATAGTAATGTCAAAAATAATTGCACCATATTTCACATATTGATAAATTTTATGAATAAAGCATGTACAAAATTATCTGAATAAAATTGAGATAATAGAAAGATATGTGTTGAATAACTAAGGATAATAAATTTCTTTGATCTTTTACAGTTGTAAATGGAACATAGAATATATTATATAAGTATTTTTCAGTTTAAATAAATAATCAAGATCAAAGTTTTAACATAAAAGTCTGGATCAAAAATCCCAGAATTATTTAGGTTAAATAAGTATGATTATTCCACTTTCATGAGAGTAAATATAGATATTATTTTCTAAGCAGAAAACAAAATAGAGATGCTGCTGCATTGATTAATATTGTACTAGTAATACGATGTATATGTTATTTGCTGATTTTAAGCAATATAAAGAATCTTGAACTTTCAAATTTTATAAACCTACATGCTTGCATTTGTTTTCTGTATCAAAAAAAAACAAAGAAAATATTTTATGGAAATCAAAAATGTACATAACATAGGATATTCCTGTATTTCATATTATATATAGTAATGTGAAATACAGGAATTAAACTTTGCTATTTTATACTTTGAGAGTTTATTTGACTAAAAAATAATTATTTACATTGTTATGAAGTAGTAATTAATATAAAATTATATAGTTTCACACTATATAGAGTGAAGCAATTATTTACGCTAAAATGTAAATGATTTAAAATTAATCAACAAATCCTACCTAAGTATTGCAATAAATTTCAGAAAAATTTATAAGATAAATATCTATCAACTAAAAAAACTAATCATGATTAATAAATAATGAAATATATATTTAAGACTGTGTCAATTATAAAATTTTTATAACAAAAATATCTTCTTTAATTAATTCTAGAAATATGGTCTAAAATTATAAGTAATTATCTTAACATACATCAAAATCATATAAACTTTAACTTTTGAATTAAATTACATTCTAATGATTATTATGTTGTTTGAAAATGTCCTAGAAAATGAAGAGTAATAGTTTATTAAGAATAAAGATATGATAAAAATATAACAACAGATATTTGATATTTTCTCCTCGATGATCTGAATTATTCTGCAGAACTTTCCATATTAAATAATTTTCAAGAATTTGAAATAATAAAATTCTTTCTTTAAAAGATATCTGTTTGGCATTAAATTTTTACATCAAATGAATATAGTTTTCTTGTTACTTATTTATAATATTAGAGTTTCAATTTTAAACACTTAATTTATTAATAAGGTTTATTAAAATGTCTACATTTATTGTAAATTTTAAAATAAAAGAATATATCTTACTGTTCTGATTAAGAATTTCAAGGGCTCGAAGCATTGTTTTAGCAAAAGCATCTGCATCCTCTCTACTGCTAAAATTTAATCCATATACTTGCCGATTATCTCGCCACTGATGAAATGTCGGTGTGGCTTGATTGTATTTCAATCCTTTTAAAATGGCACAATTTATTACAACCTTTGAAATGAAAACAGAAAATTATACTTTCAATTAATACAAATTTTATGAGATTTAATAAAAAATTTCAAAATAAACAACATACTATTTAAATAAAAAATTTAATTATAAGCACCACGTGAGAATTTTAATAAAATTTATAATAATGATGAAAAACTATATCTGTGTTATGTCATTCATTTCCTTTTGAATTCAAAATATCAATTATTAATGAAAATTCATTTTATGCCAATTTTATCACACAATTTGCAATCAACTATTAACAACAGGAAATAATGAGAGAATAAAGAATAATAAACTCTCCGATAATTAATTTCCTTGAAAATGACATAATTATATACATTACATTTTTCAATTATATCCAAGAATTTTATAAGAGAACTGATAAGTGCTAAGATACATAAAAAAAAATCTATATTTTTTCTTGTGAAACTGTATTCACTATGCTATTAAACTTTTATCTGCATTTTTTTTTGACTGATAATGGATAATATTAAACTAAAAAGCTTCATAAATCAAATTTATGAAGCTTTTTAGTTTAATATATGTTCACTTCATTAATATTATTACTCTGTTATCAAACATAAAAAATATATTTATAGTAAAAGAAAAATGAAAACATAATACAGATCTTTTAATATTTAATATATTATATTTGAAAAAATGAATAATTTTAATTTATTCAAAAATAATATACCAAACAGTTATAAAAAATTGACAATAAATCATGAAACTTAATTATACTGCATAATCGCTTCACACTTTAATAAACTATAACTAACACGGAATGCAGTTGTGGCACAAAAACATTTAATAAATGTTTTTGTGTCACAACAGCATCCCGTGTTACTTATAGTTTATTAAACTGACAATAAATATCCATTATTATATTGTTTATTCTATATAAACAATATAATATTATTCGAGCAAAATTGCTCAATCAATACAAAATTTTTCATCACATCCCTATATTTTTTTTCAATTTGGATGCTATTCTATTTCTGGAAATTATAGAAATGGAAGTACGTAATGAAGATTATATTATTACAATCAGGATTCTTTTCAACATTTAAAAAAAATTTTCCTAAAAAATTGAAGCAAATAATAAAATTGCACCGTAGACCCTTGTTTTGCAAAATAAAGTTGAGTTTATTTTAACAAACACAAGTTGATAAAAAAAATAAATTCCTCAGAAAAACAGAAGTTTAGTAATTCTTGTTATAAATAAGTATCCACATTCATTGATAAAACCAGATAACGTAAAACTATTTTTGAAATCATTTTTTTTATTAAAACATTAAACATTATTTTTAAATAAAAATGCTTTCTGCAAAAAACATTTTCAGGTATCCACTAATCATCACCACTGACTAATAAGGTAATACACATATGTAGATTTAACAGGAAATAAAAATTGATGATGAAATATATCAAAGAGCTTTTTTTACAGAAATAAAGTATATTTTATTAAATGCTACTTTGCTTCTCAGAAATCAATTTAATTTTCTGTAAAATAAACACAAATGCATATATATACTGTATTTATTTTAAAAAGTTTATTATTTTTCTATTTTGCATTTATTTATAAATAAATATGTATATATTTATGTGAAATTTTTACTTAAAACATGTAAAAATACTAAACAAGTAAAAAAAAACTTCATATTATTTGGGAATTAACAAACTACTTTATTTCTAAAGTACTTACAAAATAATTCTGTTTCAACATCCAAACATTACCTATTAAATTTTTGCAATATTTTATAAAATAAATTAATGCATGTAATATTCAAAGTCATCATACTGACTTTGAATATTACAAGCAACTTACTCAACTTCAGAGAAAAATCATAATTTATTTTCAGAGTAAAGTTCAATTTAAATATATATTGAATCAAGTTAGCTAAGTGAAAAAATGGACGAATAAATATTTATAAAGCTTATAATAGGAAAAAAATGATTTGAAATATTTATATTGATTCATGTAAGATTGGTGTAGTCATCATGACAAAAAATAAATGATTCATATCATCATTTTGTGAATTGATATAATAAAATAAATGACACACTGAAATGTTTTTTTTATTTTATTTTAATAAAATTGAAATATAAATAGAATAAATTTTTATTTGTAAACTTATTGTTGAATTTATTCCTAAACGACTTTCAATAGATGAAAGATAAAAATGCATTTCTTGAAAATTCATCAAATATTTTTATTTATAAAATTATTCAAAATTTCAACTTACTGCTTTATCTTACTTTAACAAAAGTTTACATATAATTAAGAAACAGCACTAATCAGCAGTTATTAACTTGACAAAACTTTATTTCAAAGCAAATGTTTACAATGCTTCTGCATCATCATCAGGCTAAAATCTGAGTACAATTTTTTAAAAAATTGATTGGTGTACTAATATTTTAGCCTGATGATGATGCAGAAGCATCATAAACGTTTGCTTCGAAATAAAGTTTTGTCAAGTTAACGACTGCTGATTAGTGCTGTTTCTTAATTATACATATAAAATTATTATATTCTTTTATAAAATATGAAGAAATAATAATTACTAATTCAAATTTTTTGCTTATTTGTTATAATGTTTTGAATGCAATATATTAATTGCAAAAATAAGATAAAAAAAGAAATGTTTCATTTCATTGAATGAGTTTTTTTTTCATCTATTTTATTTTGTAAGTAATAAATTAAATGCTGATTGAAATTATTACTACATGTGAGAATATTGATTATCATCAAACTTAAATAATAACAAGACATTGTAGTAAATTCAATTTAGATAATTATTTTCAATTCAGTAATATTTTGATACTTAAAAGTATAAATTATAATAAACTGAATAATAGATAGTTTATTACAAGTTTCATTAAAATTCTTGTTAATGGTGATTTTAAATAATTAAAAATCATGAAGAATAAAATGGAATTTCAATTTAATAATAATTTTAAAAGAGCATAATTCAGAAAATTTTCTTAATATTTCTTTAAAAAATGATCTAATTATTTATAAATTCAAACATTAGTCTGATAACTGAAAATTATTTTGCTTTGCAAAGATTAAATTTGGGATTAGATGTTTAAATTTTTTTTTTTTTTAATAACAAATAAGATGTGCAAAATTCATTGACAAAATATACTATAAAAATATTTATACATGACAAAAAGATTTTAATAAAAACTTTCAGCAATTATTTTTTGACTAGAATGATATTAAAAATTTTTCTTCTCATTAAAGGAATATTTTATACTAGTCATCATAGTAATTTATATGTTTAGTGTGAAATTATGATACTAATTTATTAATTAAAATGTTATTGATATTGATTAACAGTTAAAAAGTATGACAAAAGTTAAAAATGTATAATATCTTGAATATCATTCTATTTTAAAGAATGTTTTAATAAACATTTTTCAATAAAGACACCTTTTTTCAGTTACATATATATGTTTAATTATAACCAGTTATTATATTTGTCACTTTAATCTTTTGATTAAAATTTAATTAAAGATATAATTTCTATTTCTAGCACTTAGGTAGGATACAAAGAGGCTTTATTAAGTTGTTATATAAACACAGACACACACAAATGTTTTCAGTCTGTTTGACCCTCATTAATTAAATTAAAGGGTTCAAATATCTAAATAGTAAAATGCATTTTGTATTTTTTTATTAATTTTTTTTAAATAGATAATACTCTAATAATGAATGAAAAATTTAAACTTATTTGAGAAATTATACAATCAAATTTTCATCTAAGTTAAAATGCACATCGATTCACAGGATATTCGAGCAGACCATTCATGGTCTGCTCAAATGTGCTGTGAATGTGCTTCATATTATGTTATATGCTCTTAACGGCATATAACATAATATGCCGTTAAGAGCAGGAACTTTGTGTATCTTATGTTCATCTGATAAAAAAAATTTCTGAATTTATGCTCTATTGCATTACTTTTATCATATGTTATATACCTCATGGTCATGTAATTTCCGTCCAACTACTCGAAAAGTATTACTAGTAGTATGTTGATAAATATGGACCTTTGAAAGGCCACTGGAAGAACCACTAGGAACCCACTTCTTATTGGAGTCATCATATATCATCACAGATGCTCTAGCAGAAGCAACAGACTGTTCACTAGAAAGAAACAATTTTAAGTCAATTCAGAATAAACTTTCAAATAATAAGGACTGAAAAGTGAATTTAAATTTATTAAAATTAAATATTAATTTTTAAATATATAAATACATCTTGACTTATGATGGGGTTCAGTTTAAATACCAAAACCGGAAGTAGGAAATGCCTAAAATTTATGATTTCCTACAATTAATCTTTATTACAATACTATACATTATCATAATAAACTTAGCAAACATTAAAACTATAGGAACCAGACAGAAAATGGCTAATTTTGGTACATTGAATATGGACTCATATGCATATGAACCATAATGATTAATCACAGAATTTATCAATTACATTAAATTGCAAGTCTTAACAGTCTTAACAGTCTGTAATTGTTTCTTAATATATATATTATTATTATTATTATTATTATTATTTTTTTTTTTATAGAAAATTTACAATTCAACAGGGCTTGCCACAAATGGATTTGGATATTTTACTGAATATTTATTATAATTGTTTATGATCATGATCAGAGTTGATTAATTTAAAACAAAGCTTTAGTACTTTCAAACAGGAAATAAATTTCTTTAATGACATTTCAACAATTAAACATTTCAGTCTTTTAGAAATCATTAGTTATAACAAACTAATTCAAACATATACATAGAATATATATAATCATTCCAAGACTTTGATGATATTTACATCAAAGTCTCGGATCATTCAAGTTATAACTTAGGTCATTCCAAGACTTTGATGATATTTACAAAAATGTAAAGTGAGGCTGATTTCCCCAAAAGCAATGTTAAAATGGAGTAATTGATTGCAAAACAAAAATTTTGACCAAGAGAAATAGATATGAAAAAATTACAAAAAATAAGTATAAGTACAAAATATGAAATCTGATAAATCAAGTAACAATTTTAAGGAGGGAAGGACTCTCTTGAAGAGAATGCTCTTTACTCCTTAAATTGTAACTTGATTTATTCTTCTGAGTCATTCCATATCAAGTGACCTAGGGGTTTCTGCTTGATGCTCTTCAATTTTACTGAAACTTGGAGTGAATATATATATATATAGGTTTCAGAGGAAGTTGTACAAAATTTCAGTTTAAAAAATGGTCTGTTGACACACCAAGGATACTTTGAATTTAATTTTTTCTGTTATTATTGGAAAGAGCAGATTTTCAGCTACAAGAATAATTGTTTTCTAGTTTTAAGTCTTGAAGTTCTTCAAAATTCGACCACTCGAAACTATAAAGTACATTTAGCTATAATTAAATCTTGAATTAAACAAAAATGACAGCCTTTTAGACAGGAATAAGAAAATTATAAATTTAAATGAAAAGTGTTTTTAATATACACATACTCAAATTATAGGAATTATAGAATTTGAACTGATGAGTGTGTATACTGAAAGTTTTTTCATTAAAGTTTATTCATTTAAGTTTATAACTTTCTTATTCCTGTCTAAAAGGCTGTTATTTTTGTTTATTAATTAGAAGACAGTGGTGCTTCAAATAATTTAGTCTTTAGAATTATTGCTAATATTCAATAATAGAAATTATGATGAACAAATCTTAAGAACTTGAGGAAATCAAATGCTGAAGCTTGTAGGATAAATGCTTTTTTCTTTTTTTCAATTTCCTAAAAGCAACTAAACTACCCTTATTTTTTGCATTGTTATTATTTCTCATTTAAATCAATGTCCTCAAAAATTCTGATATAGCTTTATTAAGTGAAGACGACAATCAATACTGAAATCAGTATAGTTTAATCTTCATCAGGTTAAAATCAGATTTTTAAAATATGCTTTATTTCTAAATTTCAATAACAATCAAATTTGGCTTCCTCAATATGGCATATAATACCTCAAAATGAATTTCCAAATCAAATTTAATGTTATAACATTTGGAATTTCTTTAATTGCCTAGAAACTGGGACTGATTTTTGGAGTGTGTCTAAGCCTTATATATCTGTGAAGAAAAAGATAACTTTCTTCCAGATATCTTCATTGTTATGTTACTAATTTTTTTCCATACTTATCATAAACCATCCATACCTGTGATGAGATATTCCCTTCATATTTTATATCATTTTTCTATCAGAATTTATTAAATAGCAATGTTATTCCAGCATTCATTATAAGTTACCTATATCTATAGTGGGATCTGTTATGAAATGGTAAATAAGATTCAATGACCTAAGTCTCAAATATTTCTGGAAAAAATTGAGTTATGGGACTGAAATTGATCCAAAATCTTTCAGATGAGCAAGACACTTCCATGTTGTTAACTCATTCTTTACTATATAAACTGATGGGAGTAGTTTAACTTTCAGTTCAAAGGATCCATAATCAAATTTCTGTCCCAAACTGACAGAGTGAATTATGCAAGTGTTATTTAGTGATAAGCGAACTTATATACCATATATGTGAGATGCAAATTATTTGCAACTTAGATTTATTGACAACATAAGAGCATCATAATTATATATATATATGAATTTGCTAACTTTGATTAATAAATTTAGTTTGGAAAATGATGTAAATACAGAAAAATATAACATGAGATGATGTAAACTGGGGAATTTTTTATATATGATAATTCGTATTAGTTTCCATTATAGATGATGATGGTTAAAAGATTAATATAATATTTCTTTAATTGCTTAAATCTGTTACTAAGGAAGTTTATTTCCAGCTTGAAACTGCTGATACTTTACATTGCAAAAAACAATGGCAATAAAATTTTGATAAAATTTGTAGAAAGAATAAAAAAACAATCATATTTATTTTAAAAAGTAACTATTTTTCACATTCGTATTTTGTTTTCCAAATTGATTATAGTTAAAGCCATGAAAAAAAAATCTGATTCCATATCTAATTTTAATGATCTTTGCCACTACAATTCTTATGGCTATCTTGAAAATTAATTTCAACTTATAATAAACTTAATTACACTGCCATATAGTATAAGATGATACCTTTAGTAAAAGCACAAATGGCAGGAAGATCTAAAGTATGTTAAACACGAAAAACTACTTTTAGAAGAAGCACTTTCGATTTATTAGAAATCTACAAATTCAAACTCAAACAAATCGGTAACTATAGTAACTACAGTAATGATATACTAATATGATACAAGAAAAATGCTTCTAACTTATTTAAATAAAAACGTATTGACATAAAAATCATAGTGTACAAAAACTACAATATAATTATATAGACTGATCATCCATAACATATTGCTCATAAACTATAATAGTTAAAAATATCAAAACTAATTAATGGGTCTTTCTTAAACAGGATTTCAAGGCATTATTAATAAAAGCAGGGTCGACTTTGTTAATAGGTTTTGGTGTGGAATTTTCATTAAATGATTTAACTATTAAATGGGAGGAAGCTAAACTGTTACAAAAACAAGAAGATCCTAAGAAAGGAAGTATTGCAGAAACACTCAAAATTTTTAACAGTAAAAATTCCACACCAAAATCTATTAACAAAGTCGATCCTGCTCTTATTAATAATGCCTGGAAATCCTGTTTAAGAAAGACCTATTAATTAATTTTGATATTTTTAACTATTATAGTTTATGAGCAATATGTTATGGACGATCAATCTATGTAATTGTATTGTATTTTTTGTAAACTATGATTTTTATGTTTTTATTTAAATAAGTTAGAAGCATTTTTCTTCTATCATATTAGTATAGTATTACTGTTGTTACTATAGTTACCGATTTGTTTGAGTTTGAATTTGTATATATTCTAAATTTCGTTCGAATTTTTATGTTTTTTGAAGCTGAAGAGGATTTCTAATAAAATCGAAAGTGCTTCTTCTAAAACGTACTTTTTTGTGTTTAACATACTTTAGATCTTCCTGCCATTTGTGCTTTTACTAATAATTACTTTCAATTTCTACATTTATAAAAATTATGATTGACACAGATATGCACTCTATTATTATTATGGATATTAAATATTTTAATAGCTATTTCTTTGACAATTTATTTCTCTCTCTAAAAATATTTATTGATATATTTAAATTACAAAAATGTAAAATTCTTAACTCTTACATATTTTATCATTTATTATATATTTATTTTTACTATATTAAAAAAGCTGAACTGGATTTTTTTGGTAAACAAGTAACAAATGCACTATATTAAATAACTTATCGTATTCGTTTAAAGAGTCAGTGAAATACAATAGACTCCTGATTATCCACAGTTAGATAATCTGCAGTCTGAATTGCAGTTAATTTGCAAAAATGATATTTATATTTTTAGATAATATCAATTATTAAGATTTTAAAATGTCTCAGATTCGTTTCTTATTATATCTTAAATTATTAGCAATCAAAATTATAGGGAAATTAATTCAAATGTATTTTGCAAATATATCTGAATTAATATTGCAATAATTTTTTGTCACAAATAAACAAATTTCTTGTTTCGTTTTTCAATAAATAATAGAGCATTTGAATATACGTAAGTATGCAATTTATTTTTTTAATATTAAATACATATTGACCATAATTCCAATTCTTTGATTATTTTGCAAATTGTCTATGGAATTGATTATCTGGGGAATTAATTTCCCAACTACTTTAGTTGGAAATTTCTTTTCTGGAGGAATGCATCAGGGGAATTTCACATCAGGAATCTACTATATATCTGACTTGCAAAAAAAATTTTTAATTCATATGAATTCCTTTTTCATTATCTTCATTGACCAACATTCAACTGATTATTGTGTATAAAAACATTCTAAATATTAACAATTTATGATAGGTTGAATCCAAAAATTATTTTGACTTTTTAGATTATACTGTACTCAAATGGATAAACTTAAGATAAAAATTTGATAATTAAATCATTTTAATTTAATTGAAAATAAAAATATTCATTTGAAAATTTATGCAAATATTTTTACAATTTAAGCACAATAACACCTGTCTAAGCTAGAATCCCAAGAGATCAGAAAATTTTTCCACCTTAGTTTTCCAGCTTATACAGGTTTCACTCTGGCATAGAAAAACAAACATATTCAATGCATTTACAATAAATTATTATTACAATAGGGCATATTTTGGTAATATATAAATAAAATATAGCATCAAATTACTGTATTAGCCTAAATAAGAAAATACATAGGTTATTTTTGAAAAGCAAATAAACTGGGCATATAATACTGTATTAGAAAAACATGAAAAATGTAGGCCTGAACTACAAATTTTAAAATTTCACTCTTCAGTTCTTCAGTATTTAGTAATTTGGTTCTTATATATAGTATTTGTATTAAGTACAAAAATTTCCCTTCCAAATTTTTGTCAAGAATTTTTTGTTTTGCATGTTTACTTAAACATGTTTCTCTTTCTATCATTGTATATATTTTCAAAAGTTTCCAGTAATTTGCATGCAACTGAGAAGTGAGATGTTCATAAAATTCTAATACAGCCAATTTATTTGTAGTATTAGCAAAATTTCTTATTTTTTCTGTTTCTGGAAAATCTCTTCCCAATCCTTTTTCACTGCCATCTTCTTCATTTGTAGAATTTTCTTCTCTTTTTGACTGGATCAAATCACTCTTAGTTTGATAACCTGCCACTATTAAAAAGTTTTTATTAATGTTGACATATATTCTTCATCATTTACCTGCATATATTCAGCATACATGTCTTCAAGCTGTCCTATAAATTTCTGAATTCCATCAAGGTACGATATTTCAGAAAATTCTTCCATTCCTTGTTCAGGTTGACCAATGGTTTCAAATTCAAAATCACTTTTTCCTTTATAAGATG
>WUQG02445029.1:0-13315 GCA_011317285.2 Androctonus mauritanicus
CCTACACAACTTCTTATTTTTTACACATCACTATATTTTAATATATAGATCAAAAGATATATCGTTAAGAGAGTCCCTAAACTTTTTCTATTTTGGCTATATAATTTTCCATGAGAGTTCTATCATCTCTTACTATTGGGAGAAAGTGGGATTTTTAGGGAATGATTGAGGGCTAGCTATCTACTCACATTATCTTATACATTCTCTTATATATCAGATGCCGTTGTTATTGTGGCAAACCACTAAACAGGTTGTAAACCAGATATTAGTATAGGCTTTGCTTTTGTAAATGTCATGATAAATCTGCCTACATCACGACTTGGCAGCATCTATAACAATAGAAATACAATCGAACCTCTCTAGTAGATCCTGGATAAGTGACTAATGTGGTTAAGTGAATTAAATTCTCATAGTCCCATTTTGATTCCATAGGGTTTAATGTTTAAGGAGTCTGCAGAACTGGATAATATCAATTAAGTGAATCAGGATTTTTAACATTATTTAATGTTTATTCTGGGGATATGTACAATTTCAGACAATAACAGAAGTGGACTATTACTGGTGTGACAGCAGGTGATGAATTTATTCCTAGTAACCTGGAATAAATTCATCACTTGCATTTGAAAGTTACATTGCTATTGATGAGGATTTAGAAATAGATAGGGAAGAGCTACTGCTGCCTCCATCAAACTCTGATTTTAAAGAAACAGAGGAAGATGAAGAAATGACTAAACAGGAACCCCCACTTTTATTAATGGATGCTATGAAAGCATTGAATATAGTGTTACAATATTTAGAAGCAAATGTTTGTGATTCATATGAAACCTTTTATAAATTAAAGTCAAACATATTTGAGATTTCAAAAAAACATTTAACTCAAAAATCAGTTATCAATTATTTCCATAACAAATAGATTTTTGAAATATGTAGAGTTGTTTGGAAAGTAATTTCATTTTTTCATGAAAATGAATAACAAATTTGTTTATAATATATAAATATTTTATTTAATTATATATTTACTATTTTGGTTCAACACATTTTGCCATCTTTCTGGTAGTAGCATGATTCCATGCTCTTAGAACTTTTGATCTTGGCTTGCAAAAATTGAACCAAGTGATGTTTGACATCCTCATTTGAACTAAATGTTTTGCCATTTAAAGAATTTTGTAAAGACTGGAACAAGTAATAATCGGGGTGCCAGATCTGGTGAATATGGTGGATCATACACTTCACATAACTTTTTTCTTGTTTGAAAGCATTCTTACCTTTTCGGTAATAAAAAACCAAAATATGCCGAAAATGCTCCTTTTTTGTTTTCCGTTTTCGATACAACCAAAAAAAAAATAATTGCACTGAATCAAAGTTTTTTTATAAATAAACCTTGAAATATCAGCTATCAAAATATATGATGACAATATGACTTAGAACGGAATTGGTGGGTTAAAAATACAACTAATGCCACTTATGGGAAAAAAAATTAAATTACTTTCCAAGCAATCCTACAGATTTTTAATGCATGTAATGTATTTATTTATTTATTTATAGATAATAGAAATCTTGTCATAGATTATAGAAATTGTATTTTCTATGTTATATGCATGCTAATTTATTTATACCAGTTAACTGGATATCCTGATTAAGTGGATATTCCCTTGTCAGTCCAATGCCAATACACTTAGAGAGGTTCAACTGTATTTTAAAAAATTATATTAAAATCACTGATTTTTGTACAGTTTATTGATCCATGTGGTTTTTATATGCTTGTTTCGAGTATTTTATGATTAGTTTCAGATTTTTTTTTAATATAAAGTTAGTGACACAGATAAATCACATGACTTATCAGCATAATTTTTTGACTTGGAAATGTTGTAAAACCAAGAGAGGACCAAAATAATTAATGTATCACAATGAAATTTTTAGGATATGAATTTGCAGAATTTGTTTTAATTTCAGAGATTTATAAGAATTTTTCTTGAGAATCAAGAATCCCAAAATAAAAAGAACAAAAATTCTCGAGTATCAAGATTTTCTTGTAAATCTCAAAATTTCTCAAGGCAGGATTCTCAAACATAATCTCTAGATACCATTATAGCTATTAGTAGCCTAAAGGTTAGGCTTGAAATGGCTCACTATTTAGTAATCTATCAATAATAAGGAAGTGATGTTAAAAAGGTTTATATTTTATTTTTAATGCAAATTTTTGTGCACAAGTGAAATTATATCTTTTATTCCATTTTGTTTTTACTTAATATTTAATTTATTTTTATCTGTCTGAAGTATTGATAAGGAGTAAAATGTGTATTTTCTTCATTGTAAAGAATAAAAACTTCATTCAACATAATAATACTATATTTCATTTTTAAAACTTGTTGAATATTCTGATTTTTGATGATTGTAAAAACATTGCATAAATACAAATAAATTTTGTTTTGCTTATTTTAAAAAAATTATTATAAAACTTGGAAGACTGACAGATATAAACTTGCTTTGAATAATAAATTAATATTTTATTGATATTTATAGATTTCTATTATATAAGAAATGAAAATAAATTTGATTAAGAAAATACAATGGGGATCCCCTGTTTATATAGTTAATTCATTTTGAAAATTTTCATGCAAGTTAAAAATTGTATAAATCTAACAATGTTTAAATTTGTCATACACAAATTAATTTCTGTGGATAGTTAATCATTCTGACTAAATATTGTATCTTAAATTCATTCCATATAAATTCTTTTCCTTTCTAAAAGTTATCATTTTTCAGAAAATTATATGCAAATTTATTTATTTCTGACAACAAAATATTGATGCTTTTTTATATTAAATATATATTTCATGAATTTTATTGTCATTTATTTATCAATCATTATTTGTCATTCGTAACTAATATATAAAACATGGTAGTTGTGAATATCATATGAGAAGAGAAATAAATTATACTCACTTATTAGAAAAAACATTAATGGATCCAGTTTTGTTTAAAATAGAGATGATTGTTTAGAATGTATTGAAAATCGAGATTTATAAAAACAGTGGCTCTAGATAAATCTATTTTTGCTGAACAAATTCTAATGAAAACATTGTGCATTGATAAACAGATGTAGCTAAATAAAAATTTTCATTATCTTTATCTAGCATTATCTGTTTATTAATGACAATGTTTTTGTTTTCATTGTGTTAGATAGCCCTATTATCACTAAAAAAATTAAATTATTTAATATTAAATAAAATAAATTTAAAATCATAATTGATATATATGCAAAATTCAGAAAATCTAATTTTTACTTTCATTTTACAAATATCAAGCATTAAGAAAGATGCATCTTTGAAAGTGCATAAATGAAACCATATAAATAAGGAATCTACTGAAGTAGTAATTTATAAATTTTTAAAAATCATGTATTTTCCAAAAAGATAAAATTTGAATCATATTTTAAATTGTTCATTACAAGACTGTTTGTTTGACTAGCCCACTTTACAAATTAATCAATACTTTTATAAAATAATAATAATAATATGAAACATTAATTTTGTCAACTTAATTATTTAATTATTTCTTTAAAATAATAATAATTATAAATTCATCTAAAATACTAAAAATAAACTACAGGATAATTAAAATTAAATACTATAGATTAAGTAATAAATTAATTTCTGCTTTAATAAGATAGTTAACTAGATTATTGATATTGGTCTTATATATTAATATTCATCCAGTTTAGGTAAAAAATGAAATATGAAACATTTCAATACTAAAGTGTTGCCATAAATGCAAAAGACCAAATTTATTTCCCTAGAGAAACGTTTTTAATTTCAAAATTAGTCACTATCAGTTCCATAACTCTCACTACAAAGAATATTCATTACAATAAGAATAAATGTGTGTTCTTTTTGTTTAGAGTTATTGAACCTAATGGTGGCTAATTTTAAAATCAAAAATGTTTCTCTAGAGAAATAAATTAAGGTTTCTGCTTGTAAAGATTTTTAATATTTTTCATCATAAATTCTGATTTAGATGTATTGTTGACTGTGTTTCAGTTTGATTTACAAGATTAGCAAATCTGTAAATCATATCTTTTAAAATGTTTGATCAGTATAGTTTGTTTTGCTAATCACAGTTCAATATTTCTGGTATAATTTGATATAACTTTGATATAAAAAACTTAATATATTGTAAATTAAAGTACTTTCAGTTTTAATAAGCCATCACTAGTAATTTTATTAAATATTGTTATAGTATGTTAGATGTAGAACATCGATATAAATGCCAGAATGCACAAATTTAAAACATTTAACAATTTAAAAGTTATTGATGAGTTAATATTATAGGGAATCTATATTAAAAGTAAATATTGAAAACAATAATATATTAATATCCTTTAGAAAATGAATATTTTGATAAAATGTTTTGTATACAATTCCATAGTGCTGGTATGTTATATGGAAGATTATCGAGTACAAAAATAACTGTTTTTGTAGTGATTAATGATCATGTCCTCTGCTATTTTGATTTGTGCTATGTTGTTAAAATAAAAATATTTAAACAACATAGTATTTAACAATCAGAAAACAGTATTTCTAGAATAATAATTGTTTTGTTTAAGTATTTTCCTCCATTTGAGAAAAGATTTAATATCTTTATTGTTTTTTTTTTTTATTATTAAGGCATTTTATTTAATTGATAAAATCTTTGAATATAATAAGGTTTAAAAATAATATTATTTTATGAATTTGATAATATGGAAGAATATGTTATTAGTAAGATTAAAGTATATTTGTTCTGTGCAACATAATCTGATACTGATGTTTCTGTATATTTGACAAAAATTTGTATTGCTGGCTTAGTGAATGTCAGTTGTTTAAGTTTAATCAAGTCTAGTTTTTGGTTCATTTTTATATAGTGTAAATTAAAAGGAATTTACATGAAATGAATTCTGCTCTTTAGATTGTTTGTAAATTTTTTGAAATGAAATTGAATAAATGGAGAACTTATTGTTTAATGCATTATAATGAAGTTCTTGAACTATTTCCGTCTGTAGTCTTGGTATTTAATTTGTTTTAACTTGAAAATTAGTTAGGATGAGGGAAAAATCAAACCAGAAGATGGTAAAATTAAATCATTCAAATAAATCCATTCTTTAAATCCATTTTCAAATATTATGTAATGTTAAATAAATGTAAATAGTAGATTTTAATGTATTAAAAGAATTTAATTCTAATTTTTGCAATAATTAAATCATAATTTCTGTTTAAATTTTAAAAAATTTTGTTATAAACAATGTTTCTTAAATTTCTTTTATTCATTTTTTAATGTAGGTATTACAACTTTATCAAATATCTCAATTAAATCATGGCTTAATGATGGTGGGACCAAGTGGAAGTGGAAAGTCAACTGCATGGCGAGTTCTTTTAAAAGCACTGGAAAGATATGAAGGAGTAGAAGGTGTTGCCCATGTTATTGATCCAAAGGTCAAAAAATTTTAATATTTATTTTAATTTTCATAAAATTTTATAGATATTTACATTGTATTTTTGTGTTTATTCAATAGGCTATTTCTAAAGAGGCTTTATATGGAACTCTTGATCCAAATACTCGTGAATGGACAGATGGTCTTTTTACTCATGTATTACGAAAGTAAGTTCTTTATCATTTTAAATATAATTCCATTAAAATTATACAAAAAATTAAAAAATATTATAGATGATGAAATTTCTTTATGGTATTTGTTCATAAGTATTATAGCATTTGTATTATATTGATTAAGATTAGAAAATTATTTCAAATAATATGATGATAAAAAACAAATATGAATGTTATAAGGATTGTCTTTAATGCTCCATGCCCCATTGTTAATAAAAAACAATTTCCAATAATTCACTATAATATTTTGCTTTTTAATTTTTAATGAAGATGAATTGAATTTTGTAAATCATATTACTCTGCTCTGATATTGTTTTTTGATTTTCGATTAAGAATCAAAATAAAAGAAAAAAAAAATTACAAATGCCATTACACCTAATTTGCATATGTAAATTTTATGCATGTTTCAAATACAGTAGAAGCCACTTATTAGAATCACTTTGAATCGATCTAGTTTGATAACAATGACCGATTGATAACATTAAGCAGTGCATGTCAAAAATATATAATTTTCGATTTTTTTTTTTTTTTTTTATACAATATATACTGTACTTATGTTCATAACTGAATTCGAACGATAGAACGATTGTAAGTGACAGTACTGATGAAAGACGGAATATAACGTCCAAAAACTTTTTATCGTATTAAATTATTTCTCTTTGCTTAAAGTGCTAGTTTTTTTGCCTTATTTCGTACATGATGGGTTTGTTGTTCCAAAAACTCTTTGTATAAAATTTCTGTTGAATTTAATAAAAATTGGATCTAATTAAGCAGCCTTTAATAATTTGAACCATAATCTAATTTTAATAAATACAAAATTTCAAAGGCTTTGTTTTTTATGTGTTTAATAATTTAAATAATGAAAAATGGGAAGTACATTACAAAATCTTTAAGAAAAATAGGTTTCTTTGTTGTAATGTCTGTGATTAAATTTAACATTTAGATTACTGCATTAATTTGAATTTAAATAATTATATAAGAAATCCTGCTTTTGTTTTAATTATGAATATACAGTAAAACCTCATAAATTTTGAATGGTTTTTGTTTTATCAACAACCATTCAAAATGAGATTTCTTTAGAAAGCATTAAATATGTAAAAAAATTTTTGTTTGTTATGATTTTGCTAATATTGCATTTGTTTTGGACATTAAATATTTTCATAATTTTGCAACATTATTCTATTCAAATTGGACATGAATAAATTTGTTTTAAGCTACAAATTGAAAATATTTAAACATTAATGTTTTATAATTCAGACTTTCACCACTACAGACTTATTTCCCCTATTATTCTAAATTAGTGAAATTTTGTTTCATATTTATTTCCATATATATTAAAATGTTGAAAATTACTTTCTAAAAAATGATTTTATAAAAGTGATTGTTATCAAAATATAAATGATTTATAAAAATCTATTTACATTCTATTATTAGAAAACAAATTTATATGTTATTAATTGCTTTAACATAATTGGAAAAAATTCAGCACTTTGGCAGGAATATAAAGACAGTACACATATTTTAACTAGAAGTAGTGCTTTAACATAAGTTTATATAATAAGTCTGTTGTATTTATAATATTTAAAACTTGATATAATGATTAACTAATTCTGACTGTTTTTTTTAGAATCATTGACAATGTTCGTGGTGAAATTAACAAAAGACAATGGATTATTTTTGATGGGGATGTTGATCCAGAATGGGTTGAAAACTTGAACAGTGTATTAGATGACAATAAGTTGCTTACCTTACCAAATGGAGAGCGTCTTAGTCTTCCCCCAAATGTTTGTATCATTTTATTTTTGTATTAAATTTAGCTTGACTATTACATTTCTGCTTTTAATAAAACTGTATAATTTCATTTCAACTAAAGTATATACAATAGGTTCCCAATTTACATGGTTAATTCATCAAAAAAAATTCCCTCTAAATTAAAAACTACACAAGTCTAGCAATACTTTAATTCAACATACATGACTGAACACTTTAGCAAATGAATAACCAAATAAAATTTATGAGCATATTTTTAAGCATAGAAAAGAAAATTTAAGACCATAACTAATATTTTTGCAAAAAACTAGTTTAATGAATTTTCCATTTGCATTTTATGGAAATTCAACAAAATTAAAGATTTACATATTCATTTATTTCAGAAATTGCATAAGTCAGGGACCTACTAATTTAAAAATTAAACCTATATTAATTCTTAAATTTTTAATTTAAAACTATAATTTAATACAAGCATTTTAGATTTTTAATAATGTTGATATCTTATTAATTTTTAAATTGTATTTATAAGTTTTAATAATTTACAATTATTATATATTTTTTTTAATTATATTAAAAATATTTCAGATCAGATTTGATATAACATGTATTAATATAACTAACCTATATATTTGCATTTTTTTATATGTTGTGGCCAAAATTAATGGTAGTGATTACAAAAAACCACTATTATTTAGAAAAATAAGAAACTTTTTTGGGGAAATCAATATTGTAAGCAATACTTAAATAAATAATTTTTAACATATTTGTTATTATTATTCATCACAGTTTTTGCTTCTACTTATAAAAAATGTCTGGCAAAATAATGTAACTAATCTAGAAAAAAATATTTATCAAATAGAATCAGTTAAAACCAACAAGAGTTAGCAATTTATGACTAGTTTAATTCTAATTATGCACATATACAGTTGTTTATTGAAGATTTCATGAATTTTTTATTGCTTAAAAAGGGAACAAAAAATTAATGAAAAATTTTGTTTTAATCTGAAAATTATTTTCTAAAATTTAAATCATTATTCGTAATATTGAAAGTGAATTCTTATTTTGATCCATACACACAGCCAGCCATTAAAAATTTTCTGTATTTAATTATTAAGAAATATTATGAATTTCTGACAGTTCTTTGAATAATAATATTTTAGAAGTTTTACAGTAACATTGACTAAAATTTTATTAGCAAAATTTGATATGTTTTGAATAGTAGGCAGTAGTCTTTCATAATAATGCAAAGCCTCATAAAACCTCAACTATCACTTTTTAGTAAAAATTGAATAAATTAATTTTCTCACTTTGCCATCTAATAGAATTATATTATTGTGGCTTTTCTTGTTCCAAGCAATAAAAAAAACTTTTAAGATTTTTTTTAAACATCAGAGATATTCAGAATGCAAATGAATTAAATTGGAAAAACAGAAAATCAGTTTGATGTTTTTTAATTTAAAATTTTGTTTAAAAAATTTGTACATAATAGAAGTTATTAATCTATTTTGAACAAGTTAAATCTTTAATTGAAAATTCAATAAAAGATTTAACTTGTTTAAAATAAACTAATACCTTTTACTATCTATAAATTTTTTTTATTCAATTTATCTGTTATAAAGAAATAAATGAGTAAAAAAAAATATCTATTTTTCAGATACATATTGTATATCTAATCAATATTTCATTTCTTGCTATAGTGCTAATACTTATATTATTATTATTACCTGCTCAATGATTTCCCATATTCTTGTTTCTAAATTATTAATACTCAAATTTGGCCATTTATATATAACTTTTTATAAAACTTCAAAAAATTCAATATAGTCAGTGTTAAATCGAAATTGTTTTTAGATTTCTATAGAATTGAACTACTCTAACAGCTTAATATAAGAAATTGTTCATTAAGAACTTCAATAATATTTGCTAATAAATGCAATGGTGTATTTTTTGCTATAAAATTTTGATTTGCAAGATTATTTTCTTACAAAGAAAATTTTCCAGTTTATCTTTCTTATAAGATTGATTGCCTTTTCTTGTGAAGTAAATAATAATAGATTTTGCATGCTGAACTTTTGCATCATGCCAAACTGGAGAATGATGTTGCTTGAGATTATTTAGGAAATTGTATAAATAAATTTAACAAACGTACCATTCACTATAATGTTTCTTTGTTTCATAAAATTCCACTATTATTTTTCAGATCTTGTGTTTTATCATATAGACGAATCAGTTACATTTAACAAACTTTAGAATTGTTACATCACCTTGATTCATATTTTTATATTAAAATACATGAAACTAATTTTTTTTAAATTGCAATTATTTATTTAGGTAAGAATTATGTTTGAAGTACAGGATTTGAAATTTGCTACCCTTGCTACTGTATCTCGATGTGGTATGATATGGTTCAGTGAAGATGTGCTTTCAACGGAAATGATTTTTGAAAATTTTATGTCTAGACTACGTAATATTCCATTAGAAGAAGCAGAAGAAGAATTAACATATAAAAAGAAAAAAGAAGGAGAATCTTTGAAAGAAGACATCCTTTCTCCTACTTTGCAGGTGATTAAATTCAAATAATAAAGTATTCAGTAAATAGCTTAGGTAGAAATGAACATGTTTTGATCATTTTTTCTTTAAAATACTTTTATCAATATTGAGATTGGCATTTAATTATTTTATATTAGATCATTTGAAATGAAATTTGAAAAGCAAATGTGAAAAATTCTTGTTTAAAAGAAGATATAACAAATTTTATTGTTATATAAAACAATAAAATATTTTATTAAGAAGTAAAATTAATATGATTATTAATACAAAAATATGCAATAAATGCTATTAATTTATATACTGCTGCTATTTAAATCTTTGAAGTGATGTAATTTGCATCATTTATCTAAATATAAATAAAATTTATTTCATTTATCTTCTGTAAAGCCAGAAATTTTTTGATTATGCTTTCTATATAGAAAGGATTAGCTTTTGTTATATGATCATTTATAAAATATATTTACAAGCACAAGTTATAGTATTTTTTAGTATATATAGACTGTTCTATCATATTGATATATTCTGGATTATCATTAAAAAAATAAAAATTTAACAAGATTTCCTTCATTTGCATTAAGTTGTTAGATATTTTTACATTGACAAACAAAATCACTTTAGAATTAATTAGTTCTCTATTGTAAACTTTTATCAATAATTTTGATCTCTCCATACTTGATATTTGTGATTATGCATTGAAATTTTCTGACATTCCTAACATACTCTGAATTTTTATCATTTTTATCAATTTTCTTTTGCATATAAAATGATATGATCTGTATATTTTCTACAAAATGATTAATTTTATAATCCAAGAAAGCATTTTTTATTTTTTTAAATATGCAACCACTAACTGAATTTAAAAGCTACTTATTAGATACAAAATAAATTCTATCTTATTGATAATATAGAAAAAATGTGTGTGTGATATAACTCAAAATTTATGTAATTTTTAAATATATATCGATAAGTATCAATATGTAATCATTCCCCCAATTTTGAATTATTATGAATTTTAATGTTAAAAACATCTGAAATATGATTTGAGATATAAATCCTTTATCTCTAAAAGTAGTTATTTCAGTTTGACTTCTGATAACATCACTTGTTGCCTTACTTATTCATTATAAAACTATTTTATTTATGAATTGAAAATATTTTGGTAATATAGTTAAAAAAAAATTTTTTTATATAGGTACAGAGAGATGTTGCCTCAATCCTGACTCCTTATTTTACATCTGATGGATTAGTAGTAAGAGCATTAGACTTTGCTGCACGACAGGATCATGTAATGGATTTCACAAGATTAAGAGCTTTGGGCTCCCTATTCTCCATGCTTAACCAGTCATGCCGTAATGTTCTCAATTACAATCATAATCATATTGATTTCCCAATGCAGGTAAATGATTAAAATGTTTTAAAAAAATTTTTTTACTGTTATAATCATCATGTTGTTACCCTAATTGTAAAGCCTTTTAACTTCAATTGGAATATTTTTACTATAAAGTAAAAACAACATATCCTTTTTTGTAATAATTTTTTAATAATTTATCTAATTTTTTTGAGAAAAATTACAAATCATTATTACATTAAGATTACAGCTTATCTTAAATGTAAACACTCAACTTCAGGAGAAGTTAAAATCATCTGAAGTTGAGTGTTTACAATTAGGATAAGCCGTTAGTTTGATTTAATTTTTGTAATATTATATACAATATTTTGATAATACTCTACAAATATATATAGCATACTAACTAAAAATTGCAAATATGTTTATATGAAGAATTTTTCATCACATATAAAGTTTTACAGGAATTCTTATATAATAATCTTGTAGCTCTAGAATAAGAGTTCCCAAAGTAGCTGATTTAGATCTCAAAGATTGATAAATTTTCAGAGATTGAAAAAATTTGAAGTTCAAAATACTATAAAAAAAGTCAGAGCTTCTGCTCTTCATACAATGTGGAAACTATATCCAATGATCATCATTAAAACATTACATAGAAATTCAATAATTCTAAAAAGTTTAATCATCATCATCATTATTGTCATCATAATATTAATGGATGTCTGGAAACAGAGATCCATATTCAAAACAAGCACTATATATTATTCTGTACTCAAGAAAATGATGTGTTTCTACAGAAATGAATGAATTTTTAGGATTAAAAAAAAACAATTATTTACTCAGTATATGATTGTAGCTGATGTAGACTCAATAAATTTTAATGAGGTTTAATTTAGTTTCAAAAATTTGAAAACTTCTACTATAAAACTTTTTATATATTCTTTTAAATTGTTTTGTTACCATATATTTTTGAATTATTTTAATATCATTTTTAAAGTAAGTATATTTTTAAATGAATAATCACATGATATTTTGTTAATTGAAAAACAAAACAATTTTTGGATATTTTTCTTTAGTAAATGTTCTCATATTTCATAAAAGTTATTTTAATTATTATAATTTCCTATGTGAACAATTAAAAAATCAAAATTACAACCCAAGAATGAAAATACAAGTTCTTTTAAAATTATGCTTTTTTTAGATTAAAAAAAAATTATTATTTTTAAGCAAATTGTATTTATATTTTTGGTTTATATAAAATGCAAGAAGAATATAATTCAATCACTAAAGTAAATGCAATCTTTTCTATTTTATATTTATATTATTTATATTATTTTCTCTCTTTCCTCTTTTGTTTGCCCATCTTGTCTGGTTTTTCCTACTTTTTCGCTTTTATATTTTTCTTGTATCTTCTCAAGAAAAATGACACAAGTTAAAAATGATATAATTTTACAAGAAGACAAAAACAGATTATATAGTTATTTAATGCTTTATTTCAACAATTAAGAAATAATTAGGATTACCAACATATTTATTATTCAGGAAAAGTGACAAACTCAAAACAGTTATTACTTTTTTATGCATTCTTGCAATATTATGCTATTTTGATTTGTGTCACTTTCCTTATGAAAGTACATTCTGTTCTTTTTCAGTCTATATTAATAGCACTAATACGAAATTTGAAATATCTAATTAAGATTTAAGAACAATGTTTTCCTTCCTTCAAGATTGGAGAGAAAAGTATTTTGTAACTTCTTATAACCCAGTCTCTAACATTGCCTCCTTTCAGTCATATTCTATATGAGTGAAAGGATATTTAATAAAAACTAAAAATGAAAAACTAAATGAATTTTTATTCATTAATTTATTTTATCTTAATCATGGAGGAAATTAAAAGAAGATTGTGGGTAAATTATACACGTGCACGTGCCCCCCCCACACACACACACACACACACACACACACACACACACACACACACACACACACACACACACACACACACAC
>WUQG02445040.1:0-13314 GCA_011317285.2 Androctonus mauritanicus
AATACAAATTTCAGAGAAACGGTTTGTTTACATCAGGGTTTTTCTTAACCAGGACAGACTATAGATGCAGCATTTCTGAAAAATATATCGATATTTGATGTTACTCGATACTCTTTGCGAAGAATCGATACTACGAGATACTGGAATATATCGATACTTATAATATTGCTACCAAAAATTCAGTGATTAATTAAAAAATAAAAACAATTGTTCAAAATATTAATAGTTTATTATATACAAAAAATAATGATGAAAAAGACTAAAATAATAATTTATTTTTTTAAAAAAAGAATAGGCCTATTTAATGAAAATTTACGATCAAAATTTCTCAGATTTTGCTATTTTTTTCCATTTAATAAAAATTATTTCTATAAAATAATTACTTGAAAATTATTTTAGAAAATTAGATATTTAGAAACAGTATTGGAATTCGTCCTATATTATAATTATATTATAAAGCATAACAATGATGATAAAAAACAAAACCCTTGTTTTAAAATCGCATTTAAGATTCTTCAAAAATCTCCCAAGTAAATAAAATCAACGCATTTTAAGAAATTTTCCGAAACAAATTTTGTGAAATTAAATGATTGAAATATAAAATTGAATTAAGGATAGTGTGAGAATGTAATAAGAATGTAGTGTCGAGTTTTCCAACACTTATCAGCCACCACTATTGTTTATATTTAAAAGATTGAAAGGCGTATGATACCTTTTTTATACGTAATTGAGAAAATTCTCTACCAAACATTAAATTTGTCTGATTCTGTTGATATTTTGGCAGTATCGATAGTCAGTAAACATCGAAACCGAGTACAAAAATATTCCCAAATGTCCGCTGTATCCTTATCTAGTATCCTATCAGACCACAAGCGGTAGCGCAGTAAAGGGGGATGCAAAAGAGCAATTGCATCCCCTTGCTACTAATATTTTTACTATGATCTGTTCAGTGATTATTATTTATATAGTAGATTCGATTGGTATAAAACCGGTCATAATCAATAAAATGTATAACGCATAATTTTGTGCATTTTTACGTTTCAGTTTTATTCAAATAACGTTCGATATTTCTTAATTTTCTTTTTTAGTTTGCAACCGTCTTGTAAAATTTCTGTCTGGCTACTGCCACAGAATATTTCCTCGTTAGGTCAAACCACCTTTGGAGTCAGAAATCCACTCAGCAATTTTTCTTCGAATCGAAATAAACTTCTAAAATCAATAGTATGAGATGAATTATGACATTTATAATGCTTAGCACTCCTAACATTTCCTACAACTTCAGCCATATTTGTCAAATAAATAACTGAATTGTTTTACTACAAAGATGAGTCAAGTAGTGACCAGATGAAAGATTTTAAAAGATTTCCTTTACACACTTTGAAGTAAACGGTCCCTTTATTCGTACAACTTAGTTAAAGATTATAAATAAAAGCATTTGTTCAAACTTTGAAGTAAAAGATTCTGTTGTCAATTTTTATTCATGCTAAGAGATGTATTTGCTCCACATTTCACGAGTAAAAAAGTAATAACTTCTTTTTATTCATACGGTCCAAAAATATTCAACAGAAATGTCGAAAACAAAGTTACATTTTTAATCAGTCACCATTTTGATTCAGGATTTAGGAATATACAAATCCAGCTTTTTTTTTTTTTCTTATCTTGATACATTCAATGTATAAAATTTTTGATCAAATTAATTTAAAATGCATTATTTAATCACTCGCCATCTTGAAACAAAATTTTCTTCGATCATACGCTTTAAGTCTAAACAAGTGTTTGTCTTATTTGTTTAATGAATTATTCAAGTTTTTTCTTTAATTTCCATAATTGTAAATTGCTACTACTAATAATAATAATAATAAAAATAATTCAGATTTATAAATAAATAGAAAGATAAGTCGATTTAAAAAATTCGATAGAAAGTAACTTGGTTTTAAGCCGGAAGTTTATTAGTTCCGTGGATAAAACTAGAAAATTTCCGGTTTATCCGAAGAATATTCTCTGAAAATTTCGAATTTCTAACTTTGTTTTTCACGTAATATTTTCCAAAATATAAAGGAAAATAAATAAATAAATAAATTTTTCTGCAAAAAATATTCTTAAAACATTTTTAAATTCGATAATACCATAATATTTATTATAGCAAAACTACAAAAATTCTTTTAGACATTGTGAAATTATAAAATCTAATAAATTTTTATATGAAAAAAAAATTTTTTTTCTGTCTTTTAAGTAATTTTATTATCAGAACAAGTAAAAGAAGACAAACTTCAGTAAAAGTAAAGTAGCACCATTATATTTTCCTGTTGATAAGTTTGTTCTTGTTTATAGCTCAAACAGTAATCGAGATAACTCAACTTCCTGATTTACTTGTGGGTCTTTTTTTTTATATACTTTATTTTCTATCCGTCCTACCAAATATATTATTCTGTACGTATATTAACAACATATCTATCACGTATAATCTCAACGAAAATGTTTATTTCTTAACTATATTTGCTTTAAAGTATAAACTTACAAATTAATTAATGTTAAAGAAACAAACAATTTTGTTAGCCATTAATCTGTTATACATATTCAAAAAATAAAGAATCTTTCCTGTGTACTTTATTTATTAATTAATAAATAAAACAAAAATTCATTATCATGTTTAAAATTTAAATGAATGTAAAGTAAATATATTAATTATTTTATTATTTCATGATTATGAAAATAATAAATATGGTATATATAAATTTTTTATTTTTTATAAATTAAATTTTTTACTATGATCATGAAGTTCCTGACTTTAAAATAATAATAATATAAAAAGTTCGGTTAGTCTAACTTGTAAGAAAAATTGAAGGATCAATGCACTTAGGATCAGAAAACCATTTATAACATGTTCTGTTTGTATCTGTAGAAGATTTGTTTAAAGTACTTTACAGATTTTACTATAAATTTTACAAACTTACGTTATCATTTCATTTATTTCTATTCTGTAAAAGCGAAAATTTAATTTTATACATATGTTTTTTTTTCTATCTCGTAAAAAAAAGTTATTCGCGTAAAACAACAAATGACTTACATCTGGTAACATTGCAAGATAAAATTTTATTCGATAATAAATAAATCGATATTATTTCATTATAAATAATCTAACAGAATTGATCTTCATTCTATTAATTATTTAGTGAATAAAAAAAAAAAAATTGTTAATGGAGAAACTTTAATTAAATTCATTAAAAGTATTTTAAAAATGTAAAATATTGCTGATGAAAAATAATTTTTTTTTTTTTTTATTATTAATATTATATTTCCTTAATTGAAATTTTAAGATAAATATTGGTTTATGGACTTTCTAATTATCACACAAACATATTTTGATAAAAATTTCTATTTAAACTTTGTTACAATTAAATTTAATAGTTTATTAGATAATATGATATGTAAGTCGGATGTATAATATGCATGTATCTGCTTTTTGCTTATAAAAATCATACATCATAGAAATAAAAGAAGATAATTTATGTTTCCTGGCAACATTCTAATGATATTCTTTTTTTTGAATAGTCATAAAAATAAATATAAAAGAAAGATGTGTTGAATTATAAAAAGTCAGCAAATACGTGATAGTCATGTCGGCATTATTCAGAGACATGGGAATTAATTTTTACACGGAATATATATATTGTCACTTGCATATATGAATTATAAGAATTGTATTCTGCGAGAAAATAAAATAAAATTCGCTGGAATAAGGAGAAAAATGCATTGGATAAATCCCGAACTAAGTTCAAGAACCGAAACATAAAATGAATACAGGATTTAACTTGATTACGACTATGCGCCAGAGATAATCTTCGATCTGACACGATACTCATAATTTACTGCATTAGAAAACCGTGATTTGAAGAAATAATCTTAGTTATAACTTTCTCATCGTAATAATAATAATAATAATAAATAATAATAATAAAAACTGAAATGTCGCTGTAAATTTCCGTGATAATTAAATCATATTTTTATGGTTAAAAAAACAAAAAAAAGGAAATTATAAAATTAAATACATAAAAAGAAGTGGTATATGAGTTTTAGACTTTTATGGTAAAAATTAGAGCATTAAGATGTCCGTCTTAAAATAAATTTAACATAATTTAACGTAAAATTAGGTAAAAATGTATTGATGAAGTTTTCTCGACTCGAGTTTACCTATTTCTATACATAATTTCATTCGGAAAATTAATTTTTAGATTCTAGCTGATCTCAAATATTTAAATGCCAGCAGAACCGACACATTAATCCGAGTTTTCATTACAAAAATATATACATAGATCTACATGGATGTATTTTTTTTTATCGAACGTATTTAATATGCAAAGGCATTTCCTCGTTGTTAAAGTAAGTACAGTATTTTGTTTGATCATAACAAAGTTAAATTTAAAATATTTACTAACATACCTCACACATTTTGTTAAAACTGATTGACTCCAGTTATTAATTCGCTGGGCGAAATGATAATTAAATTTAAATTAATTGCTTTTGCTTGTAAATTTGAATTTTGGTTTTCTCTGTCTGAAATTTTCGCCATAATAGAAGTATTTGATGTGAAAACTTGTTGTTGTTTTTTTTTTTTTTTAATAAAATCAAAAAATATATATTAACCTAGAAATTATAAATATTTTCGAGAAACATAATAATGAAAATTAAAAAAAAAGAAATGAGATTAAGTTCTGATATTAATTTTACATATCGAAATTAAAATTTATTACTGTAATCAAGTTAATGCAGAGGAAAAAAAAAATCATCTTGTTTTATAAATAAAATATTTATATAAATTTTATTTATAATTAAAAAATAAATTCGAAATTTTTTTAAAATTTATTTTAATATTTTGATTTGTTAACGATAACAAACGGTATATTAAAGCTAAATAATTATGATATACAGGTTAAAGTTTACAGTTTAATTGATATGTTCAATACATCATCGTTATGATTTTATTTTCGTTCTTTAAATTCTTTTATTACTGCAATTGTAGAGTTTTTTTTTTCTCTTTTACTGTAAGAAACAATAACAGATGAAGCTTAAAATTGGAAAGACTAGCAGCCATAAAATTTCGTCAGAAACTAACAAATGATATTATTGTACTAACAAAAACATAAGAATCATAAATTTGTAAAATGTATAATAATGTTTTTCTCTATTTAAAACTTCCAAATCTTCATAAATATTTAAATATATAAAATCGGAGTGCGATACATCGTACGCTTTTTAAAGATTTATCATTGAAAAATGAGAGGTGTATGAGGTGAATAAAGTTTTAATAGCAACCTTATTATGTTTACTATCAAGCCAAAAAATTTCGGTAAATTTTCGAAATGTTTCTTTTCTGATATTTCATAATATGAAAGAAAGCTAAAGCATAATATCTGATCTACGTTCTACAAAAATTCTTTCAAATCCAAAATATAAAAATAAATCAATGTAAAGCATCAAATATTTATGAATTTTGTTCCAAGATGGCATATCAAATATTTAAACATAATCACATACTTTAATGGAGTAGTAATATTAAAAAAAATTTATTCAATTCTATTAAAAATAAAGAAAACAAATCAATTTATAAAATTCGACTGACGCCATTTTTAAAGATGGCGGACGAACTCGGTAAACCATTGACTCTGAAACATCCAGTTTATTATATATATATATTTTTTTTTTTTTTTTGCAAATTTCAATTCTATTCTTTCGATGAATTACGAAATGTTTTTCAAGTAGAAAGACAAACAAAGTGAAAATAATAAGTAGATTTTTAATCGTAAAAAAAAATATTGACTTATAAACTTGATAAACATGGTAAATTGATTAAATTATCAAACTCAGTGAGTCGCAGCATATTTTTCGAATTATTTCGGCGTAATTCTGAAAATTATCCGAGATATTTAAGGCAAAGAAACAAATATATAATTTGTTAAAATTCAATGCTATTCAGAAGTTCATATTTTAAGATAATATATGTATGCGTTTCTAATGGAACTAACGTTGATTAAAATTATCATTACGTACTTTGCATGTTTTAATCTGTACAACAGAAATGACTCATTTAATTACTATTTCACACTTGTAAACATTATACGATGATAATTTTATTAAATTATTATATTGACCTTTGTATATAAAGTATGCATTTATTATAAAAATCAAATGCTTATAATTTATATAACAAATGATACTAACAAAGAGATAAGAATTTAAATAGTCTTTGCGGCTTTACCAAACAACGATTAAAATATGCAAATTGCATGTAATCCGGCTTTTAATCTCCCACGATTGTTTTCTAAATGTACGTCTTAATTATCTGAATTTTAAAAATAATAATAAACTGTTGCATGTTTATAAACTGCATTACTTAAAGAAAAATAAAATTAACGTTTGAAATTTCGTTATTTTATTCATTAGAGAGAAATTTTCACACTTGGATATCACGAATTTTAAGTTAGATAACGTTAAGGAAATACGGTATTCATGGATTTTCTCAGCAATATAATTCCTTTTCTCGACCTATTATCCTATTACGTTAAGAACGTTTCTCCTGAATAGATTCATATTAGTTTCTTGAATGATAAAAAGTTAACAGATATTACTTTTGATTTCGTTATATTTTCTCTTTATAGATAAAATTCGTAAATCCACGAAGATCATTTCGGCTATTGCATTTCTTCCACTGGATATTCTTTATATCCTGCTTCATATAATAACATTTATATTTCTGATTTCAAAGTTAATGGTTCTCTTACCTCAAATAATGGAGAGATATTTCTGCTTTGAATTGTTTACGTTTCATCGTAAAATTTATAAAGTTCATGCTAATTTGCATATACTTTATTAAACCCTATTTTACGAGTATAAATTCTTATTGTTAAGTTGAAGCGAATTTTCGAATTTTACCATGCATCATTCTGAAATTTCAAACAGGAGCGAAAATTGTCTTTATGCATCCATTGTAGAATTTTTTTTTCGTTTTGTTTTATGAACAATTTATTGATAAATTTCTACACTGTCGTGCATTCTCCAAATGACAGAGTCAGCCTGATCTAAGTACTCAAATCATCAATGAACCGAACATTCACTCGTCGTTTAAGAGCATTCTATTATTCTAAATTTTTTTTTTTTATTTTTAAAAATTCATTTATACATTTTTTTATCTATAAAAATTTCGAGAGTTTTTTTTTTTACTTAATTTTCATTTTATTTTATAGATTAGTTGTTTAACTTTCTATTTAATCTATGTTTTAAATAGGAAGCGGAGGAAGTGTCTCGTTAAGTTTGTCAGCAAAGTAACATTTTAATGTGTCGAAAATTGTTTGGTAGCAGCAAATATAAACTTTTAATGTAATCACAGTTAACAGGTGCTTTTTCAGGTGGTTGATCCCTTTATTGCTACAAATTTTGGCAGCAATAAATTCAATAAGCAGAACGTTACGTGAACAGGTGAACATGATGCCAATTTTCAAGCTCTTTTTTTACTCAACGGATCTCACTCGTCTTGCTCATCTGTGTTCGTCGAAATCCTGATATATTTAAAATATATTATTTATATAATTTAACATTTTCGAGTTGGAATTACGAATTAAATATTTAACGAATCGATTATTATTACCAATAATAATAATAATTTGAATCGAACACATAATCCTCATCAAAACTTAGATTTTCATTTTTGCAATATATTTTATTCATAGACTATTTCATAAATAACAAAACTTTAATTTTCAAATATTTTCAGTATAAAATTTTATGGAAAAATTGCATAATTATTCAAAAAACATTTTTAAAAATTCATCAATGAAATATTTAATAGTTTGTTACAAATTAAATGTTTATTCTTCATATATTTTTTTTTCTTTAAACATCAGATTTAATTATCATTATTTTCATAATTATTATATATATATATATTTTTTTTTCGTTTAGCCTATACAGATTACATAAAAATAATAATAAAAAAATTAAATGGTTTGAAAAATACATATTCATTTATTCATCATTCAACACCTATTATTTTTATTATTTTTTTCTTTTAAATATATATATAGGATCATATATATTTTATATATATATATATTTATTTATATTACATTCTTCCCTGTTGCTTAATTAAACACAAAAAAAAAAAATAATTAATTTTTAAATGGCAGGTTAGGTTCAATTCGAATGTTTTTTTTTTTATACTTAGAAAAAAAAATAGTAAAAAAATATATATACTGTATATATAATCAGTCAGACAAAAAATGAGTAACACATTCACCCCAATAATCATTTTTAAATAACAGCTTTTTATTTCGTGAAGCAATTTCGTTTACATAAACGTTATTATTTCCCCTTTGATGCAAAAATAATTTTCCCGCCGACACATAACTAGGAAATGATGACGTTAACATGACGTATTGCTGACGTTACTGACAATTAACATTTCCTGCCATTAGAATTAAAACAATGGTCAATAAATCAGTTTTAAATTCAAAAAAGCTTTTATACAGTTTTACAAACTCCTCTTTCCGTGTCTTTCTCCTTAAGTTTTTTTTTTGTTTTTCCTCAACTTTTCTCAATTTAAAAAATAATACTCATAATGTGCGTAAATGTGCATTTTCCATATCATGCGAATTTTAAAACGTTTTTTTTTCTACGGTCGTCTATGTTTATCTAAGTTTTAAAATCGTTATATCACGAACACACTATTTATATATATATATATGTATATATGTATGTATGTAATTTTCTCAAACAGTTCTAGTTCCGTTCGAAAATATCTTTAAAATTTTAAACTTCTAACCATTTTTATTTTTTTTTATAAATTTCTTAATACCACATATTACTATTTATACTATATAAATAGTGGTTTATTAAAATACTTAATTTTTTTTTATATATATATATTTTTTCTTTTCGATATGAATGTATGCAATTTAAAACTGTAACATAAAGCTCTAAAGGCAGCATTTGATTACGTCAGAACGTCAGCATAGTCATTACGAGGATGATCATGTATGACTTACTCAAGACATCCTGCTAACAACATTCATTTATCATAAAAGTTATTAAAAACTAAAAATTATGAGTATTATCATCTCATTTTAACTACTCATCATAGTTAGTTTTCTTTTTTCTATTATTTTAATTCTTCTTTTCCCCCTTAAAAAGAATAGACCCAAAAACTTTGTGCTAAATAAAAAATTAATATATGGGCAGTGCACAAGATGAAAAATAACAGCTCATTTCATGTGCAAAAAATGAACAAATGTGAATAATAATATCCTTTCTAATGTATCAAATGGTTATATGATTTATAACTACAACGTTTTTCTAGTATGTACACTTTATGAAGAACTGCCTTGGTTTTTTGTTTTTTTGTTATTTTTTTTCTTGTTTTATCATAGTTATCATTTACATAGCACATCACATAAGTACATTACCTAGTTCTATGTACTGTACATGTCCTATGCTACTGCAGAAGGCTGCTACTGCAGAAGGCTGCAAACAGCCTTGCACTGGCAAGACTTTGAAGCAGTCCTTTGTCTATATTCAAGTTGTATTGCTTTATTGCTTGCTAACATGATCCAGGGACCAAAGGGAAGATTGAAAAAGATTGCATGTTGAAATTAGTCTTTTTTTTACGAATACAAGTAATGCAATTATTTTTTCCTATTCACTTCGACATTCATCATTGTCAATCTTTATACATTACAAGCAACTTAACTATATATTTATACAATATATGCATATACTAAACATTTCCCCCTTAACAACTTTTTTTTTATATATATTTAAAATTATAAAATAAAAAAAACTAATTTAATGTTCTCACATCTTTCTTAAATTTTATTTTTCACTAATATCCAAATATTTCTGTCTTAATTTGATTAGTGAAAGCATAAAGGCCTCTGGGGTAATTAGAACACACTATGATGCCTAGAACAATATCACTAGAATAGCGTACGATAGAATGATGTGTATCTATAGGTGCAGGAAATACATGAGTTTATGTCATACGTTGGCTAATATGCTTGTTTTGCAGTTTAAATGCACGCTAAAGAATTATTTCATTCCTTAGGGTCATTACTATGTTACTTAAGCAATGCTTCTTATACCAATTGCCTCGCCTTAACAGGCCTAGAGATTAAGGCTTTGGTAAATGTGGTTTTTCGTGGAGTATATATAAGTTCGGTTGAAAGCAGTAGCCTCGATTCTTAGCACCAGGAAGATGATAATCCTAAAGTTCAACAGTTTGTGTCGTTGGTATTTGACACGACAGCTTGCACCTATTTTATTTTATTCATTTATTTATTCTTTTATTTTGGGCACAGCCAGTTATAAGAATTCAACCAGCCATCCTGGCAATAAGACACCTAAGCCACCACTCCCACCGTTTGGTGACTGTCAGGCATGGAACGTTGTCTCGGCTGGTGTACTGCTGCTAGACTGATAAAATGTTTCTGATCGATGAAGTGATGGAGCCGGTTCTGGTCTACCGAGGTCCATACGAGGAAAACAACTTTCAGATTTGGGCCTTGGTATCGTATGCTTCAGACCTTTCGCTATGGTCAACGTGTTTTTGTCGTTACTTGAATCTTCGCTACTTTCTGGACTCTGGGCTGATTGCAAGAGTGCATTGAATGTTTTCAAGTCGTGCTGTAGATCTTCCCGGTTGCTAACGATGCTTGGATTCTTGCCAATTTTGTTGAGTCGTTCAGCTGCTATCGACTCCATTGTTCTGCGCATGAGCGGATACAAATCAAGGACGGCGTTGAAGTGTTCCACCGATAAGGAGAAGAGATTGCAATATGTCTCTGCCCGCACGCTGGCAACTCTCCTAGCATTCGTTAACAAACAGATTTCTGAAATTAAAATGCATTAAACTTCATTATCAATCATTTCGATAATTACCATCATCAGAAAAAAATTATTCTTACAAACTTTCACGTGCGTGGCAATCTAACTAAATTGTTACTAAGTAGCAAATTATCTTCCCAATAGCATTTTCTTTTGCAATTTTTGGAAATTATACTTATGACGTGGTTAAGAGGGATTCGCACGAAATATTATGTCTATACTTTCCCTAGTTAATGATAAATATTACTTTTAAGTAATTAGAGGTTCCGTGCAAAAGTAGTAAGCAATTCTTTAAATACAATGTTGCTGATCGTGAGCATATTTTTGGATAGCCATAAGCATATTATAACTCAAACATGTATCTTCTCTTATGTGGCTTTTTTTACGCGAGGAATTTAATGCAAAATGATTGGCATGGAATCTTCTTCGCATTTGCTAAAACTTGACGTTAACATACATCAGTTATAGAAATTTTCTATTTCTTAAATGACATTTTCGTTTTTTTTTATTTTCATTTTATCTATCCCGATCACAGCAGTGAATTTGGCAGCTAAAGAATATTTTGATATATAAAAGTGTCGAATGTCCATACAAACCTCCAAAATAAGAACCGTCGGAAAGACTAGTTGCCACTTCTCCATTAGTCATGACAATATCGACGATTCCTTCTTGGATGAAGTACATTTTTGTTCCCAACGTTCCTTCCTTAATAATGATATCACCCGGTTGGAAGACTTCATATTTTAACTTCGTTACCACGTCATTCACAAAATTCGGATCTGCATTGGCGAAGAAAGGAACGGAGGCAACAAGTGAACGACAATTATAGTTTATTACATCCTGAAAGTACAAAATCAAAAATTTAATGTCTTACTTCTAAATCATTGTAAATAAAATAATCTCTATGCTACATAATTTGATATGGTAAAGAGATTCTCATATGTTATCCATTCCATAACAAAAATATCCCAAGAATACTCTCAGAAAATATTATTAGAACATGACTAAGGATAGATTCTAAAATAACATGAAACAATTTCTAAAGATAATATGAATTTATTTAGCTCGAAATCCTGCTGCTTAGATCTACGATTTACAAATTTTCGAGCTAAGAATCTTTATTCATTATTTATCCATTACTACAATTAATGCTATTATTTTATTACCTCTCTTAATCTTTCCGATAACTCGCCAAGGATCATCTCTTCATCAAAAAATTTTCCTTGGTATCGATGCTCGAAATAGTCAGTGATTCTTTGCTTCAAATCTCTTGGGAGCTTTCTGTAGGTCATGTACTCTTCAACTTGTTTTAACTGTAAATTAACATTTGTTATAATTCAAAAAAACATTTTTGCAAAAAAAAAACTACAAAAATGAATAATAAAATCTTACTTTTTCGCGGTATTGTCTCCTGGAAGAATCCAAGGATTGTATGAGATTGGTTGTGTGGCCCAAAAACAGAGCGTAGCAAGTGGCTCCACTAATCATACTGAGTAATGTCAGCCACATATCAGTCAAGCTCTGGGGTGGATATCGGCCGTAACCAATACATAACATGTGCGACATAGCTTTAAACAATGCCCAAGAGTACTGCTCTAACCAGAAGGCGTGCTAGAAAGAATAAAGGAAACTTTAAGAAAGATTGGTCTGCCTCGTCTATATATAAGATTAACCAAATATAAATGCCACAGTATATATTTTGCCATCAACCAATTTTTATACTGTAAAAGTAGAAATAATTAGCATAATTTAGGAAGATACTGTTCCGTGACTAATTTGATGTGTCCATAGTTCAAACGCATTTGTTAGAAACAAAGATGCTGCCATTTTTAAAATAGAGCTGTTGTAAACAGCTTATTTTGTATATAGAACGTTATATGTGGCCCGGAAGGAAACATAAATGATTTTGTAGCTCCTTTTTATCACCCACAGAGATCTCCAGCTATCCAGAGGGCAATCGACGTCAACCACGGGTGAACGAAATCCCCCAGTAAGATGTAATGAGAAATTTATGTGTTATTCTTCTCAAATTTCGATGATGTTTTACTATTATTATTTTTTTTTTTATAAATAGAAATTTTCATGAATATTTATCTAAAAAGTAGTAATAAATTTCCACTGATATTTTACAAGATAAAAAATACATTCAAGTTTTTAAAATCAAATTTTTATTTATCTTACATATTTTAGTTAATCAAATTTTTCGAGTAAAGAAATAAACTAATAGACACCTCATAAGATCATATTACACCATGATGAATATATTAAGGTTATAATCATCGGGGGAAACGTTATCGTCACGCGAAATGTTAATGTCTGGTAATCAAATTATGTTGTGATACGGAAATTAAAGCAAAGAATGCCTCAACACTTACCACGTTAGCATTTTGAACTTTGCTTAGTCGCATTGCCGATTAAAAAATTTAACTATTAATTGAGAAG
>WUQG02445051.1:0-13314 GCA_011317285.2 Androctonus mauritanicus
TTAGATTGAAACATTTTAATGTTATTTTCTCCTATTTTTTTGCCGGAACCGGAGAAAAAGAATGTTAGATCGACGAACGTTAGATCGAAGTTTTACTGTAATAGCTTTTGTAATTTTTTTTTTTTTTTTTTCATTTTTCAGTTATAGGTCAGAAAACATGCATGAAACCTTTGGGATGCTTCGAAATTACTTCAGATTTTTTTCATGTCATACATCGCACCGTAAATTATCTTCCAGATTCACGATCAGACATCAATACTCGTTTCGAACTTTTTACTGCTACCACTCCTAGAGAAGGATACATTTTAGATGCAGAAAACGAAAAAACTTTACTTTCTTCTCCTTTAAACCCAAATACTACTACTCGATTCATCATACATGGATATATAGATAGCAGATTTTATACAAGTTGGCAAGATGTAAGACATTTATCTGCTTATTATTATTCTAATTTTGGAATTATCTTGGTTAAATTCGAATAATGAATTGTTAAATTTTAAGTTTACTGTTTTAAAATGTTTATATACAGGATTTAAAAGACGAACTTCTGTTAGGGAATAAAGGTAATGTGATCTTTGTCGACTGGAGTTACGGAAACTTCTTTTCGTATAAACGAGCAGCTACTAATACTAGAGTAGTTGGAGCAGAGATTGCATATTTAATCATGAAGCTTGAAGTAAACCATAACTTGTTTTTATTTTATATTTTAATCGCAATTTAATTATTAAAAAATGTTATGTGTATTCTTCTCGTTTTTTCTGAAAGAAAACGGTTGGTCTGAAAAGGAGCGATGTTCACATCATTGGCCACAGTCTAGGAGCGCATGCAGCGGGATACGCAGGAGAGAGATTACCTGGTTTAGGAAGAATCACAGGTGTTTTACGGTTAAACATTCATAGAATACTAGCTTTGAAACTAATTGATATGATAGCGCATTTCTTATAGGATTGGATCCGGCAGCGCCTTCATTCGAATATCTTCCTCCATCAGTTCGTTTGGATGAAACTGATGCCCTTTTCGTGGATGTGATTCATACTGATACTGAAGATATTTTGTTTCTCAAGGGTATCCTATCCAGTATGTTAAAGTAACTATAATTCGCTACTTTTATAATTAGGCTATTCCAGTGTGGATTAAATATACTAGTTTGTATTTAACCTAAGAATCATGTAGTTTTTCAAATGTAGGCCTATAAAATAATTAATATTTTATCGTAGGTTTCGGAATGAAACAGCCCATCGGCCACGTAGATTTTTTTCCAAATAATGGGAGAAGACAACCGGGATGTTACAAAAATTTACTCAAAACAGTCAACTTTAAAGGACTCTCGGAAAGTAAGCAAATTGAGAATTGCTAGAAAATTGAATAATTCACACTTTATAATATGGATAATAAATACAAACTATTTAAATTGTATACATATCCAAATTTAGCTATCAGATACTTGATTTCATGCAATCATCAGAGAGCAATAGATATATTTCACCAATCAATTAATCACAACAGTTGCGTGCATGTAGGCTACGAATGTCCTTCTTGGAAGTTATTTGAAGAAGGAAAGTGCTCAAACTGTGGACCAGATGGTAGTAAATGTGGTATTATGGGTTTCAGAGCCGACGAAGGAAGACCGTTTAATCGAACAAATGTTAAACTCTATATCAAAACTAGTGGACACAAACCGTTTTGCTGTAAATATCCTTTTTTCCTACACACTAATAAATAATTGGTCTAATCTTATAATTAAAATTTTATCATTAATGATAATTGCAGTACAAAACTATCAAGTTTCGTTTAAATTACAACGAAGAAAGGATATTAAAATTTTAATAGGAAAGATAGAGGTAACTTTGCATGGACAATTCCAAGACGTAACTGTTGAGTTAACTGAAAAGCAAGTATATCAGTTATTACTGTTATTCTCGTAATCACACTGAGAAAAATTTTTACTATTTTTTAAACCAAAAACATTCAATTTTAACAGATATATTACACTTCATCCCGGAAGTAGATATTTTTATAAGTTTAGTACTGATAAAAATATTGGGCCGATAATCAGCGTTGGGTTTCAGCTGAAAAATTTGTTGAACTGGTTCGCTAAAAAAGTTTGGTTGGAATGGATCACTAGAAAACTTTTTCTAGAATATGTAGAAGTGATGCCGATGAATATCATTAATAATGAGTAATATTTATTTTCATCACTATATGTTTCCTAATACTGTAATTTTTTTTTATTAAAGAGTTTTGTTTAATTCGCAGGAAAAGACATTCAGAAACGAAGAAATTTTGCCTGCCTGATCCACTGAAACCAATTTATACTAACCAGTGGGCCGTCTTCACAAATCACTGTTGAGTTCAAAAGAAGTAAAGGAATTTTTTGAACGAATCCATTATAATTTTTACAGTTATAAAAATTATAATAGATTCTAATCAAATTTAATTTATCACATCCCGTTTTAACTAGAGCAGGAAATTAGTTTTTTGTGTAAAAAAGCCAAACAGGAGAACGTTTAAAAGAAGTAAAAAACCGCATTCCACATATTGAACAGCTATATATTTTTTTTAATTCTTGAACAATCGCGCTTGTTACGTAACTGATAAACGCAATAATAAAAAAGTAGTATTACTCAATAACACTAAAGAGTATATTTGCCTCTTTATATGATAAACAAAGTTTACGTTAGATATCAGTAAATAATTTATACTGGTATCTAACACAAACTCCGTTTATCATATAAAAATGTAATTCTATTTATCATTTTCAGGAATAAAAATATGTAAATTAACTAGAAAAGTAATTAATTAAAGCATTGACTTAAAAATAAGTGTATAATTATTGGCCATTTTACTGGAAACGCCATTTTTAAAGTATAATATAATGCTAACTAATGTGCTGTTTTATCATCGCTCCACGTCTTATTTATCTAAACTAAAAAAAATCAATACTGCGATTACAAATGTCCTTATTATCGATAGTTGTATTGTTAACTTTGAAATCAATTTTATCAACTAAACACATATTTTAGCCAATTTTTTTTTCCATCAACGTTAAACTAACATAACACTAATAAGTTTACTTATTTAAATATTGCCTATTGCTTGTGATTGATTTTTAATCAGATCATTTCTATTATTATCTTTATTTAAATGACTTTTAATTACACGTTGGAGAAATATGTAATGATCATTTAGACCTTGTTTGTACCATACTGTACTTTAATTTTTAATTTTTTCCGCACAAAGTTATGTTTATTCTGATTTAAATCTGAATTTTTTGTAATTCAGATTTAAATCAGAATCAAATTTTTGTAATAGATAGTTTTGTCTATTTTTCAATTTTTCTCGAATTGATTTTTTTTAATTAAATGATTAAATGCCTTTAATAAAATAATAAATATGCCAAAAATTATATAAATGCTTTGTTTATACAGTATTGTATTTTCAACAACCCAAACACATTCATCATTGAAAGAATACTTTTACTGTTTTATTAAATAAGTTTTTTCTACTCTTATATGCTTTATTTTTTTTAAATAATTCTTTGTTCAAATTATCCAAGTATTTTATACGCTTTAAATCCATATAAAATTTTATCAGTCATATATGTATTGACTAGTAAGAATTACACACATCATTAAATTTTTTGATAGACTTCTTATTGAGATTTTCATTACAATTAAACTTGGAAACTAATGAACTATTTTGGATATTTACCATATTTTAATTGCCATTCATTATTATACCACTAACAATATACCTCATATAGAAAACTAGATAGTTTTGTATAGTAGATAGACGAAGATTTACAGTATATTTCATAATACTGTGTATATACGAGGTAGGAACAAAAAGTTCCAGGACTTTATTTTTAAAAAATATCAAAAATTTGAAGTTAGCAGAAACTATATAAAATTTAAAAACCTATGCTATTTGGAAATTTTCCCGCTAGATAGCAGTAGGAAACCAGTCGTTGTTTTGTTGCACATGACATCAGTTTTACGTAGCGGCCAAGGATGTTGGTAGGGTCGCATTGCAAACATGTCGTTATTTAAGCAAAGAGCTGCATATAAATTTTGCTTTTCATTGCAAAAAACACCTATGGAGACTTTTAACATTCTTTGTAAGTTTATGGAAACCAAACTTTGTCACGATGCCCACGTTTAAATGGTACAAGCGATTTAAAGACGAGTTCCACAAGTATCGACGATAACTACCGATCTAGTTGGCCATCAACTTTATTTCAAAAAAGGGAATTATTTATTATGAATTTATCTCTGAAAGACGATCTATTAATACAATTGTATATTTGAATATTTTGCATTGTTTAAGAGATTCAATTAGGAAGGAAAGATCAGAATTTCAAAGAAACGGCTGGAAATTGCTGCATAATTAATGCTCTGCATATCGTGCTCAAATGATTATCTAATACCTAGCTAAATACTTTGTGACTGTTTTACAACATCCATCGTATTCTCTTGACTTCGTGCCTTGGGATTTTTATTTATTTCCGAGACTAAAAAATTTATTTAAAGGACAAAGATTTCGAAATGAAATGGAAATTAAGGCCATTGCAACGGGTGCAATATAGTTATAAATGATAACTTTTCTAAAGCGTTTACCGAACTTTCTGATCGCTGTAAAAAAATATGTGAATAGTCAAGGCTAGTACTTCGAAAAAACTTGATGGCTAGATTTCTGTATATATTTTAGAAAATTTTAAAATAAAATCCTAAAACTTTTGATCCTATCTTGTATTATATCCTGTGATATTAAGCTTGGCCATTGGTAACATAATAGAAGGCAATGCGAGTGCATCTTTTGATTTCAAAGTAATACAGAAATTTTACTACTATATATACATAGAAATAACATTGAAATTTCAGTATATTTGTGGGGCATACTTGTAAATCTATCATATTTGACTTAATTGAGATATTGTATCGAAAATTTGACAAACGAAAAATTTGTTGCCATTGCATCACCTTGCAAAATATCTGTAGGCGCCTAGATTATTATCCAAGATATTTTTGTTAATTTAATTACTAAGTTGACAAATTTAATGACTCGCTAAATAAAAATCTGATGAATAAATATGATGAATAATCAATTATCAATCATATAAATTTGATTAAACATTTTTTTAACTTAAAATAATTCGTCATAGTTTTTTTGTTTTGGAAAAATTAATGCAAAAATATTATTTTAAACAGAAAGCTTTCATCTTATGTTAACCTTCATCAACTGCCATATAACACGAGAACATAAAACAAATAATTTTATAGAATATGTCAATATTTAGATTAGCAATAGCATAACAGGAACTGAATAGAGCAGATGGAAAGATGATAATAAACAGAGAACTTTAAAAAAACATCATACCTCTATCTGGCGCACTTTCCGAGATACGCATTATAGAAATAAATATTCGTCCCCACTGACAGATGATTAATTTAAAAAAACGTGAATCAGCATTTCCATTGTGTTAAAGATGCATTCCAAAAAAATATCTTGGAAATTGCATCAGATAAATTACAAAACATGTTAATTCTTCTAGAAATTTTTTTCAACTATTCGTCATATTTCGATTGGTGCCATTCCTGCTATTGTTAATCTAAATTCGTATCTTTTGCAATGCATAATAGTTATATTCCAGCTTCGAAATATTTTATTTAGCACTATAAATGTATAAATCAAAATATAAGAGTACATACATATAATAACGTAAATAAATACTCGTATCGCATTTAATAATTTTTAAATAGTTTAAATAATAAAATAATTCTAAATATCAAATGAAAGGAATTAAATATTTATATAATCAGTGTGTCGATCAAAGCTATCTAAGCAATTTTTAAAATGACGTTTCATAATCGAATAGTATTGATTTTTATTAGTTATTTACTTTTCAACTAAATAGGTACAAAAACGCCTCATCTGTATGTGTAATTTTTTATGCTGTTACTATTTATTAACGCTTTACGTAAGAACTTTTTTGATGTCTTTTAGTAGGTATTTTGTAATTAGAAATCTTATATTTTTATTTAGATATACAAATTAAATATTTATTACATAAATCTTTTCTTTTTTTAAAAAAAAACAAAAGTATTATAAAATCTGACAGATTATAGAATATTATTCAAAATCTCATCGATTAGATTAGAGTAAATTTTATTTTGGATTCCCCTGAAATCATGTGAAATCGTATTTATTATTGGTTTAATATTTAAATTTTATTAAAAATTGCTAGAAATATATTTAATTTATTAATGTAAATTATGAAATTCTATTATAAATAACTTTATATTGAAATCTTATCACTTAAAAAGCTAATGAACTTTATCACCCGAGTGGAAAATTCACCCGCTTGAAGATGATAGCTATTCTACAATAATCGTTTAATTAAAAGTGTAAGCATATTTGGGAATTTTAAAGTGCTAGCCGTATTGAGATGAAAATATTTCGCCAATATAAATTTATCTTCTAATTGGAATTATCAAAACAAAATAATAAAACTAAATATTTTACTTCGTAATATAGTGAAAGTTCAAAATGACTTTTGCAAAGATACCATTGATAAAGAATGAATTCCTATCGTCAATAAAATCCTTTAATTAACATTTTTCCATTATTTAATTGCATTATAAGTGGTTGTTTTGCGATGCCAGATAAATTCCTTTGAAATTTCTCACAACAGACCATACAATGAATAGCTGATCTTTATTATTTCGTCACAATCAGTTAGCCGCATGGAAGCATGATAAATTTTATTCTGAAAGATCAAAGTTCAAATCGTATTTCTAGATATCTTCAGTGAGGCTAGCCTTGATTCAAATAAATTCTGGAAAAATCGCACCGGGTAATATCTAAAGAAAGAATTGATGTCAAATCTAGAAAGATCTTTGTTATTTATTGTTTTTCAAACTTTGGTATTGGGGAATTTTGTGGATTTTCAATCATTTCGATTGAAAATCCACAAAATTCCCCAATACCAAATTTTGAGAATTCGTTGTTCTCCATAGGACAATTTTAATATTTCGAATCCAGTTAACTGATTCAAAGATTTCCATTATAGACAAAGTTCTAACGATCTACTTTAAACTTAAAATGAAAGAAATAAAACTGTATTAGTTATTCAATATAATTTTGTGTAATATTAATAAAACATAATATATTATTTGCTATAATTATAACTCTTCAGAAAACAAAATTGAACTCAGATCCGTGTTTAATTCCAGGAGGATTCTCCAGGTTCATTTTCGAGTTATATGCAAGAATCTTCAGGTATCAAGAGAATTTTTTATCGTGTAGATATTCTGTTGATATACAATAAGCTCCCGATTATCCAGGTTGCGAATCAACCGGGGATAATTCGCAATCCGAAAATGATGGTTAATTATCAATGTTTTATCTTGGATGAGCTATCTGAAAGATCTTTTTAAGCGCATCACATTCATTTCTTAATTATATCTTAAAAATTGGCGATGAAAATTATAATCGAATTAAAATTACAAATATTGCAATAATTTCTCGTTGTAAATAAACTAATTTCTTGTTTTCTTATTCAATAAATTATAGAATATTTGAATATATATTCAAACATTCTATAATAAACAAATATAAATTACATATATATATATCTACCTTTATTTATATATATTTATTTGCTTGCATGTATATATATATATATGCAATTTATTTGCTTTTAAATATTAAATGCATGTTGTTCATAATTTTTATTTTTGAGTATTTTCTAGATTATCTGGAGTAATTCATTTCCTTACTATCCTGATTAATTCGGAAGTGTAATGTATTTCAATTAAGAACGTAATAAAAACATATAATTGTTTATAATTAATTTCTCACATTTTTATTATAATTTGTGTTTTGTTGGATTGCATAATCGCCGAAGAAGGTTTAAAATTGGTTGAATCTCATAACCTCCAATATTTTTTGAATAGATAATTTTTCATAAAATATAAAATTACATACCGCTTGGAGATTTTTTCGTATTGATTTTCAAAATTGTTACTGATTTTTGTCAAAATTACAATCCAAATAGATAATTATTAATATATCTAACTCTTGATTTACACGTACATTTGTTCTGCAAAAGTACTGTGTGAATCCAAATCGTATAAATCGAGACTAACAGAATCAATGGATAGGTTTCGTAACATTCGATTAAATAATTTGCATTTTATTTAAGATAAATTACGAATAAATTAATATTAATTTTGTACAGATACAATAAAAAATTTAAGAATGAAGGTGGCAAATTATTCAAAATATACAAAAACAAGTTTATTTCGTATCTTCTCTTGTTAATTAATATCGAGTCTTCCAAGTGACTGTTATAGACTTCCTTCTCGGTTCAAAGTCGCCATTACTATTGCTGATTTCCTCAATTTCAAATTTCTTAAAATTCAATTTTTTGAGGAAATTTTCGGAATCGGCTTAATAAAATATTTTATCAATATTTGCTTTTTACTTTTACTTAATTCCTTATAAATCTCTTAATATTGAATTAAGGAGTTTCATAATTCCCTTCCAATTCTTGAACTGCCATTCATGTTTGGATTAATGTCGAGAAAAAAATTTGTATTGAAAGATTAACATGACTGATAATTTTTTATTTTTTTCATCGTTTATAAATTACTACATATGCTAATTAACAGTTCTAATAATTGAATGTTATATAAAAATTAAAAATTATGTAAGTATTGTACTGTACGATTTACATAAAGGTCACTCGCTAATGCTTGACTGATGGTGATAGAATAGCTGTATTGTCCATAGTTTACAATATTACTCGATCATCTTTGTTTGGGTGTTAATTTTAAACCGTGTGAAACGAAAATTCGGTATCAATTTTTCAGACATGTTAAACCGATATCATGCAGTTTTAGTTCGTTTGTAAAGTGACGGTTAGATGTAATAGTAGTTTAAATAGATAGTTGTTTGCTATTCTTCTATAGTGCATATCAGAGCAGTTTTTAAAATGCATAAACAAATAGATTCCATATCGGCTAATTTTAAAAACTTTATACGATGAAAACACATACAGTATTAATTGTTTTTGAAATAAGTATCCATCTCTTCTGAATCATATTCAATAAGTATTTATTTGTAAAACTAATATATTTATAATTTTATCGGCAGTGAGAAAGTTATGAATTCTTCCTCCGCATGCAAAAAATAAAAAATAAAAATTCGGATATTAAAAAATATTTTTAAAAATTTGGAAAAATTAGAATTTTTCTAAATTGTTAGGTCTTTCTTGATGAATTCATGAAATTTTGCAATGCATCAAAATGAGCCAAGGGAAAAAAATTGAGTGGGGATCGATCTCGTGTTTGAAATTCCGAGCTTTCCCACTGCTAAAAAAAAAAGTTTTTTTTTTTGATAATTAATCGTTTCTAAAAATAGTTTCGCGTCGCTAAGCCGCGTATATTAAATAAACAATTAAATTTTTAATCATATTTGCAAAGGAAAAATTTTGATAAATTTCTTCATTCACAGATACTTCGGCAAGATAGTAGCTTATCTGTCTGTGGAAAGCGCAATGCGACGCAAAATAGACGCGGCGTACCGCATCCTATATATTGTGGTGCACTATCCGATATTATAGTGATACCCTGTGCTATATGTATATCTGTATATGTAACTCCAGAGGATTCTTCTTGTCTTATTTGGGATTTGGAAGAACAGACACTGTGAATTTAGCTGAGATCGGAGAATGGCCACAGAGCCATGCGATAGACGGCCGGCAGTGGAGCCATCTCGGAATAGCAAAGATATGTTTATTGCCAGCGGAATTACCTGTCAATATAGACCCTCTCTTGATTCATGACAATATATACCGAAGTGGGTGATCGTATGTGAGGCGATAAGCCTTCCTCTGTTGAACTTACGCCTTCGCACAAATGTCTCGTTGACCTGCAAAAGAAAGATAAATCAATTAGCAAGGCATCTGAATTAAACGCATGCAGCAGGAAACCAAGAAATTTATGAAGAGCACATTCGACGCGTACTTCCAGTTTTCACCTGTAGATGGGATATCACGACTTTGGCAACTTCCCGGAAAAAAACTGTAAAAGTCCTGCGCGATACTTGACGATATGATATACTCCGTGGCGGCCTTTGTGAGGGGCAGCTGTAGCCATGCGTAAGCAATCCGTAGAACCTGAAATAAATAAATAAATAGATAAGAAGACAGCCGATAAATCGACAAAAACCAGAGAAAATGGATAGAAAGCGCACTTACTTTAAGCACGGTGATATTAACATTGTCAAAGAACATATTTTTTAACGGCGACACGTAACCCGCGCACTTTGACGTCACCTTCTGTCTTTTCGCTTTCGAGGGGAACTCGTTTACAGTTGTCTCTAGACAGAGGAAAACGAACCCTATCTGATTGTCATTCGATGACCGTGGGCGCATCATGCCTAAATAGGAAGATCCAACAACTGTTAAGCTGGAAGATACTCAGGATGGAGGCGTGAGCGGCGAGCATGTGCTCGGCCATAAACACAACAAGTCATAGGCCCAAAAGAGAAGGTGCGGGGCTAAAAGACAGAACCAGCAATAAAGGCTCAGTATTGTTTATAGGACCGAACAGGACCGGCCCCCTTTTTAGAGACGGGCCTGCCAATCCTGCATTGCAAAAATGTGGCATGGGGCAAACACGGCAATCGCAGGCCAAATGGCTGAAAAGGCAGACCAAAGAATTACCTCGATATTTTGGGCACGATGGAAGACCACGTGGGTTACGGGTTAAGTGTTACGTGTCAACCCTATTGGGTGTTAGGCATAGCGCGGTGCACGCCCGAATGGCGTCATTATTAGTTCGCAAAACTTCAGCGAATGTAAATGATGTAAAGGTGTCCAGTGTGCTGTCGCCGGTTGAGGTTCGCTGACAGTTTCTGCAGACGGGATGCCGGCTGAGGAGTAGGACGGGGTATCCATGTATATAATGAATAGGTACAACAAATCGAAATAGTAATTGCGATTCGTAGGTTCTGCGGTAGCATTTAAAAGTCCGGAAACCAGCTCCGCAGTGAAAACGTCGGATGGCGGATGGGGAGATCCAGGAGGTGGCACGATGGAAATTTGCAAAGGAAGACGCAAAAATCCGAACCGTTTTATAAGACATCACGAAAGGCTATGCAAGTACGAGGTGCCGGGCTGAAGACGCGAGGGATATTTGATGGGAGGTCGCAAAACCTGAACCGATTAGCAAGCTAGCAGGACGGGACTTGAATCTTTTTGCGATAGCGGCAAGTAAATCTGGTGCGCTTGGAGGGGAAATCCCTTGGGACGACACAATAGCAATCCGAATACATCCCGATAGAGAGTGCCTAGAAGGCGCATGTGCAGGAGACGGCCGGCATGGGCATGAGAATGATTGATATAAAACTTCAGAAGATGTTCTGGTAAGCAAGCATAGTAGGCAAGGTGATACACTAGCATGTTTGAGATAGTAGGTTCGTTTGTTTTGAATTTTGAAAAAAATTTATGATTGAATGAAATATAATACTCTATTTATTTACATAATTCTGATAATAGGTATCATATTACCTGAAAATCAATAAGTTACAGTAAAATAATGATTTTTTTGAGTTAGAAAATAGACACTTTGCCCAAAAAATAAGATTTCATACATTCGGAAGATTTATCTTAACAAAATAGTGAAAATTTCGTGTAATTAACAGTTTATTATTTCGCATGCAAATTTCATTTTCTCACTTATGATTCGATTTCATGTTACCACTTACGGATTAAGTTATCGTCAGTTAATTTAATATTTCCTTACTGTTTTTTTTTTATAATCTATAAACATAGAATTAGATATTTTATCTGTTCTGAACCTTGAAACCCACCTTCTGTTAATGGGAAATTAAAAATTATAGATATATATAATAAATTATATATATTTATTATAGAACTTGATGATCTTAATCTATAGTCTTCATCTAATCGTTTTTTCTATGAACATCTGTCTTACTTCGCGTGGCTATATATGCAGATTATTTAGTTAATCACATGTTCAAATAGATAAAAGTGAATAGCATTCATTTATTCTTCCTTTTCTTTTGTAGGTAACTGGCGGAGTTAAACTAAATTAAAATGAAATATACCAGGATAGTTTTATTATTTCTTCCTCTATTAGGAATTCAAGGATTATATAACTCTAAGGAGGAAAAACATAAGGATTGTAAACTAAGAAGAGATAGTAAGTTTATTTTTATAATTTATTAATTATGAGATTAAATAAACAGTAAAAATATGGATACATAATCATAGAGAATGAATTTTCAGTGAAAATTTATTGCATTTAGAATATGTAAAATGCATAACTTTAATTTTAAAATAATTTTTAGAATGCATAATTTTAATTTTATCCTTTTACATAATTTTAGAAATTATGTAAAATGCATTTAATTATGTAAATTTTAATTAAAAGATTAAATACACATGAATATTAGATTATGCAAAAGTAATGCAAAAAGAAAAAGATTTTAATGCAATTAATATCTTTAAGTCTGTCTTCAAATATAGTAAAATAAATCATATATAATTTCTCTTAAAATTTTTAAAAATTTATTCAAAATTTTAAGTTCAAACAAAAGTTTAAATTTCCATTTTGTATATGGAACTAGTGTTCTTAGCTCCAAACTCTAAACTTTAATTATGAATATAACAGATAAAAATTTGTAATAATTAAATTTTAGCAGTATTGTGGAGAAATTAGCACATTTTTCTTCTCAGAATGAATTTTTCATTTGAACGAAACATTATATATGTAATAATAACACCAATGAATTATTTCAAAAAAATTTTATTCGTCTTCGTTCCTTACAGTTCTCTCTCCACACTGTCTCTCAATCTCCTTTTTCTCCCCGATTTTACAAATATTGTCCCCTTTTTCTAACTGTTCCTTTTGACCGTTACATATATAATATATATATAGACCATAGAGGTATAATATATAAGTAGAGTGCGCATATCCAGTCTTAAGTGAAGAAAACCGGCTCCATGTTGGTTAAGTATTGCAATATAATATCCATTATATTGCATACAATGCAATATAATGCATATTGTATGCAATATAATATATATATTGTATATATTATATATTAGTATATATATATACGGATATATAATCAAAGTAATTGTGTAAAAAAATACACAATAATTCACTAAGAAGTAAGATAGTTTGATACTGCAATGGTTTAAAGCAAATAAGCATAAAACCATAAAATGAGGACATGGGAATATTTTTTAATCAATTTAAAGAAATACAAACCATATTATAC
>WUQG02445062.1:0-13314 GCA_011317285.2 Androctonus mauritanicus
TAACTTTTTGAACAAATCGTGTCCTTTTACCGATTTTCGGTTATAGTTGGTAAAAGATATCTAATATTATTAATAAGGTAACTTTTCCCGACGAATGACATCTTTTCTGACATAGATACAAAAGACCTTGATTCCATAACCGTTTTCCTCAAACTTGTTCATCGACCTTAATATCAGAATAATTAAATAATTATAATATTTTTTTAAAATATATAATAATTTAATTTTGTAATTTATAAGCTTTTAACTAAAATCGTTTACGCGTATGGAATGAAATTAAAATATTGAACTGGTAGCCTTATATTGAATGAAATTATCAGGCTATCAATTTTCCTCTTTTCATTTGAATTTAATTTCCTTAATATATTGATTTCCAGTTTTCGATTCTGAAGGTCACGCTGACCAACCGTGTACAGATATTTATTGTTACAACAATTACTTTCCTTATACAATTTCTTAAGAATCATTTATCTAATATTCTCAGAATCATCGTATTCGTTATTTTAAAAATTTTGAAATTTTTTATAATTTTAATAATACTTTTTTTATTGCGAATAAATTAAATATTATTAAAAATTAAATTATTATTATATCTTGTCTAAAATTATAGTGTTTAAAATTATATTTCGGGAACAAAGACTTGGGAATAATTTCTATAACGTCACGGACGAGCGCCATCTATTAAATGTTTCCGAAACTCGTCTATTTCAACTCCCAAGTTTTGGTTGGTTGATCTATTTCTATTGCTGTTTGTCATTTCTATAATATTCTTTAATCTTTCTATAAAAAGTGTTATTTTCCTTTTGTAAAACGGGACATTCAAAAAGTCCCGAAATTTAGTTAATTTCGGGACTTTTTGAATTTTCTCAAGGAAATATTTTTTTATAATTTTTACGAACGTGTCACACACGATTTCAAAAATAATACTATGGCCTCGAACATTTGATGGATATGTTTGTGTTAGAAGTAGGGATTGCAACTGCCAAATATAATCAGAATGAGATTAGAGATTAAAATTATTTTGGAAATCGTATGGAAAATGCTTAAATTAAAATTAATTTATGAGATTTTATTAAGAAAAGATTAAAGATTAAGCGAGTGATTAAAAAAGATTTTATCTGAATTTGTATATTATTGTGTACAAAAGTGATTTTATTTGAATTTGCATATTATTGGATTCTATAACGACAAGAAAGATTTATGTCTAAGCATATTTCGAGTGGATCCATAATTTAAGATTAATTTTTAATTTTTTTGTAAAATATCGAATTGCATATGCTTTAAAAATAATTCACGCTGAATTTCAAAAATGTCATTGATTTTGTCTAATTTAAAATTCAAAGCCATAACTATTTTCCATTATTGTTCAATGGACTTAATTTTTTTTAAATAATAATATATAATGTATCATTTTAAAGATCTTTTAACACTAATCCAGTACTAGTGTTAAAAGATATTTAAAATGTATATGAGAGTAAAAGATGTTAAAATGTACTAACACTAAAGTATTAGTGTTAGTTCAGTATTAAATTCTGATTATTTTCTCCAAAGTTATGGACTTTAAAGGCCGTGACATACTGAACGGGAAGCGAAGCGTAAGAATGCAACTTCGCGCGGCTGCTCGAGTTAACACGCGGAGTCGCGCGAAAAGAGATGAAAAAATTGAATTTTGACCAATCAGCAGGCGAGACCAATCAGTGCGGCAAGACGCCAAGAAAGCAATCAACCAATAGAAACGAATGTTTTATATATTTGGAAAATGGCGGAAGTTCAACTGTGTGGTTAGGGATTCAGACTGGATTCAGATATAGAATTTGTTTTAGAAGTACAAAAAAAGATCATGTCTGCATGACGTGAGGTTAAAAGAATACCGAAAATATACGATCATTTCTTTCTAATAACAAATCAACCACACTCCGCCAACGACTTCTATCGGCAAATCCATGAAACATGGAAAATAACTCGGCTACAATGTAGACAGGCTGCGGGCAATGCAACGCGAAGCGAAGAAAGCAAATTTTTCTGTTTCGCTTCGCGTCGCGTTCAGTATGTCATGGCCTTTAAAAGGTAAACGTAGGTTATATTAAATATAAAATCTTTTCTACTCTTTTTATGTACTCTATATAAATTTTATTCGTGGATAAGTAAGAGGAAAAATGATGTGCCAAAAATGCCCAGGAAGTGCTTGTTCTTTTTACTAGTGGCCAATAAATAAACGATATACGCATAAATATTTCTATTGAAATAGAATGAAATATAATAATTCAAAATGATAGTAAGTAGTAATGATAATAGTAAGTAAAGGTCTCGTCTTGGATCAAGTTCGAGCTTTTCGGCTACTGTGGATGATCATCGCGGTAGTCTTGGAGCTCTCCTGCTTGCTCATCTTGTATGCAATGACTCGCCACCAAGGCAACCTCTGCATACGAACTCAGTTGTATACTCTCCAAAGTTTTGTTTCTTTATATTTTCGATCCATCTGGGACCGCTACAGTACTTGCAGTTCCGTCTCATTTCTCAGCGAATTGCGGTTGCTTTGCAACATCATGCACGAAGGACAGATGAGCGAACTCGTGAAGCCGCCACAGATTCTCAGTGTGGCCGGTTCGCTAGTTCGCTGTATTCGCTTGAACCATTGTGAATTTAGGGTATCAGGCATGCTCACACCCATAGTCCAGGCTATGATTAAAGCTGAATTCAATCTTGCACACCTTATACCCTGTAGTAGTATCTTGTTTGGTGGAGCAGGGAGGTTATCATCGCGGCAAATCATTTAATATTCGATTAAGATGATTAAACATTTTGTAGACCTAACTATTACATAATACAATGGGTGAATTTGCATTAGAAATTAACAAAACGTTACATCCTCTAGTTATAATAATATTTCTATCCAGTTGTTCTACCCTAAATCCAGCATGAATTGCATTCATTCACATTTTATAAAGAATTATTGTTCCAATTACTAAAAATGATAAGTATTCATTTTTATCTGCCGAAAATTTATAAGATAAATACAATTTTTAAATTTAACAATTATATTTAACAGCTAAATTGAAAAATTAATTTTTTTTTATTTGCTTATTTATTTCAGCTATTCTACACTTATAATCCATTTAACGGAAAGCAATAACTTTTGAGTATGAATTTTCCTTAAAATATTTCTTTTAATGAGTTTCTTCTTTTCCATGCATTCCATCTTTATAAAAAATCGAATCATAGTTCATTCCAGAACCCATTAAAAAATTCGTTCAAACTAGTCGGCCTGATGACTTTGTGGAAAATCATTTGTCCTCCATTTAAAGCAGTGGTGTCCAATTTTTTGACTTTCTTGGGCCACATTTGAAGAAAAAATTGTCTCGGGCCGCATATAAAATATGCTAATACTGATAAGATTCGAGATTATCTGCCGCGAGTTTTCGCGGCATTACCTTTATATACACCATCCAGATCATAGATTTATGATCCAGGTACAATTATGTGACGATGGATTGGACGTCTACGCAGCGCGATGATTTGACTTATAGTATAAGATTGGAGAGTAATCTTATTATTATAAGATTACTATACTCTCCAATAGAATCAACACCGACTTCCAATGCTGCCGTCAGGTATAGTTACATTGCGCTATTGATAGACGGAAAACTCGCGGCACGTAATCCCTAATTCTAACGATAGTTATTATGCAAAACAATCAGTAAATAATGTACAATATATGATATTACCATGATAAATAAGCAAAATGTTATAGCATAATAAACTTCTTTTCGTTCAGTAATTTTTTAAAATCATTGAGCAGAGCAAGAAGTTTTAATCACTGAAATAAGAAATACTAAAAATTGCCCGCTCACATAAATGAGCGGAATATAATCTTGTGATTTAATCCTATAATATTGTATATAACGACGAAAAACACCTCCACCTCCTCTTCTCCTCGTGTGTAGGGTATCCAAAAAGAAATCGTAAAATAGCATCCATTCTTATGTTACAGCGCCATCTGCGAATTCTGTCTTTTTAGAGGAACTACAATTTCAATGTAATTTTTATTCTTTAATTTTGAAATTATTAATAATGGCAAATAATTTTGGCTGTAGCAGACAAAAATTAAACTTTTCTAAAGATACCTATTTATAGAAATCGGTAAAGTAGTTCAATCAATTCAAGAAATATATAGGAAAGTCAAGACGAAAATGCGAACCTGCCTGGAGAAACGAGTTGCTTTGAAGTGAGAGTGGATCTCCATCAGGGCTCGACACTTGAGTCCTTTCCTGTTTAACACAGTGATAGATGTCCTATCAGAGAAAGTCAGGGAAGAAGCACATTGGAACATGTTATATGCAGATGACGTAGTTTTATGTGCAAGATCTAGAGCAAAGGTCGAAGAAAAGCTAGAAGATTGGAGGAAAGCTTTGGAAGACAAAGGACTGAAAATCAGCAGAAGCAAGACAGAGTATATGGCCTGAAACATAGAGGCCCGAGAAAATGAGGACCTGAAACTGATGGAAACAGCAATCAGGAAAACTGACCATTTCAGATACTTTGGTTCGACAATTGATGAATTGAGTGAAACAGGTAGAGTATGACTAGCAGAATATAGGTAGGTTGGAAAAATTGGAAAGAAGTCTCTGGAGTCCACCACGATAAGAAGATCCCTGTACGTCTGAAGAGCAAAGTATACAGGACAGTGGTGAGACCGGCAATGCTGTATGGAACGGAAACACTCCCCCTTAAGAAGTCCAATATACAAAAGATGAAGATGACAGAAATGAGAATGTTGAGATGGATGCGCGGAGTGACACGAGCAGACAGGATTAGAAATGAGTGCATCCGAGGGACAGTGAAGGTTACAGATATTGAGAATAAAATGCAAGAAATTAGATTGAGATGGTTTGGCCATGTAATGGGAAAAGACGAGGACTACACTAGCGAAAGAGTTAAGAACATGAAAGTTGAAAGAAGGAGGAAAAGAGGACAATCCAAGAGAAGATGGCAAGATATCGTGGATGAAGATCTGGGATCAAAGAGTCGCAGTGGACAAAGGACAGAGCGCGATGGAGAAAGCTCATCAAAAACAGCGACCGCGTATAGAAATGGGAAAAGTTTAAGATGAAGAAGAAGAAAAAGGTATAATAGTTTAACCGAAAAAGGGATATGCAACCAGCCAGCCACATTTGACTAACAATATATATGATGATGATATTTTAGGAAATGTAGATAGGTATTTAAATAATAAAAGCTTCATTATTTTTTTATATATTTTTCGTACAAAAATGGAACAAATTTCTTTTTCTCTATTAGTGAAATATTTGATTATGTTACGGTGAATTTCAAAAAATAAAGAAATAAGTATGTAAAACTTTCAATGTTTTAAAGAGATTTACGATTTTATGTTGGGCCGCATTCATTACAGCGGAGGATTTGGAGAGCCCTGATTTAAAGCATCTGAGATCAATTTCAGTTTTGCATCTTCCAAATTTTTCAAAATAGATCTAAATGCGACTCGTCGTTTTTTTTTCCTCCTGGTGACGAAAATGGCGTCTCAAACAGAACTTGAAAATGATTTGTAGTTTTATATTCTAGGTATGGAAAGCGATGTGAAACAACAAAATAATTAAAAATGCTATCCATATTGTCGATTCGGCCGAAAGACGAAGAAGAAATGAAGAAACTAGATATGAACATTCCTGAAAAACTTTGGAGATGTGCGATGAAATAAATATCTTCATTATCTTACGTCTAGCCGCTCTACTTCTAACAATATCAGAATATACAGTACGTATTTACTATTTTAATTAATCCAAAATAAAAATTTCGTAGGCGAATTTAAAAAAAAATTAAAATAGCATAAACACAACAATAATTCAACTATTATAATTTAAATATGATAGATTTTCTGCTATCCAGTCTGGCTTTAATCGGCTCTGATGTAACCTGTTATATCTTGGTCGAATATGAAAGGAAATAAAAAGGAATAAAGAATAGATCATTCGGAAAGAAAGAAAGCGCTTAAACTGGGATAAGATATATCGAACGAAAAGATAATTCACCTGCCATTGATATAATTCTTATGAAAAAATGGGATGATTTTGGTTCAAAAAAAGAAAATGAATTTAAATCAAAAAGAACAAATTGAAGATTGTCGCTATTTAATCTAACTTGTAAGATGTTTAATAAATATTTATATATAACATATATATATTATTTAATTTGCAACCAATAATTGGTATTTTGCATGTGTTTTTTATCCATCGATCTCTACGAGCCGATAAGGTTCAGAAGTCGATTAATTGGGAGTGTACTGTAACAGTCAACCAGATAGCTTACTCAAGAGGGTTTTTATTAGCATATTATAAATATCCAACGATGGTCTCGCTTAATTACAAGCATGCACATTTTGAAACATTTTTCTAGAAATGTTAAAAAAAAGATATAATTGCATGAAATTCGTATTCCATGTTACTAAGACATGGAATACGAATTTCATGCAATTATAATACGAATCATATAATTGTGTTATAAATTATCACAATTATATGATTATAGTTATATACAATAATTTTAGACTATAATGTACTAGAAAATGCTGTTGATAAATAAAGAATTTATTAACGGCTAGTTCCCAAGGCGTGTGAGTCAATAAGACTTACCGATTTTCATGTAGAACAGAGGTTCTTAATCTTTTGATGACTTCATACTTCCAATAGATTGTCCAATATGGTTCCATACCTCTTCAAGAAGATTCTATCGCATTCCATCCACGTACTACCCAAGTATAAATTAATACATTAAATAAAATAATTACTAGTACTCAGAGATCGCGTCCCATACCTCAGCATTTCATTCCCATACCCCAAGGGGTATGGATACCCCTGGTATAGAGAAATGTCGTGAAAACAAGAAAACTTAAAAAACTCAACGATTCGTCTTGAGCACGTCTTTCTCATCATTTATCCATAAATTGGTACGAAACGAAACTGCCGACTGGACGGCTCCACTCATATATCTGCTCGCATCACGCCTGTCATCTCTACAGTGTCCAAATTCCAGTTGGATAGGATGGTTTTGAACGCTTATCTCTGTCTTATACAAAATGGAGATTGGTATCTTTTGTTATCTTATTTTTAAAAAGGATTTTTAACATCATTTTTTCAAATTATTATTTCTTATTTCCTTATAATAATCATTTATTATTTCCTCCTGAAGTTTGAGGAATGTATTCAAGGTCACTAATTTACACAATTCACATGTACTGTATATGAAAAGGTAGCAAAGACTGTGGTCGATGATTGTTGTCGAGCCAATCAGTTCGATGAATACATTAAGGTACATCCCATAATGCGTCAATCGATCTCGCTTTGTGGAAACTATAATTATGCATTATGGGAATTGCCTTAAATAAAATACTATACTGTACTTCATTTTAATTAGAAAAAGAACAATTAATTATGATTATGACGCCTTAATATCGTTATACTCTTCAGATTAATTATGGCAATTGTTATTGTATTTTATTTGATGGTAATCAGAATTTATACCAATAGCAATTTTATTTGGAGAATGGATAAAATAAAGAATTTTCGAAGTTCGATATCCATAACAAGCAGAACAGTGCAAAATTTACTGAAATGTTTGATAATCTCAAAAAAAGAAAGAAAGTGAATGAAAGTTTTTCTCATTTCTAGTTATATTTTCATTTTTTCAAATAATGATAAATTTTTAAAATAATAAGTATCATTTTATAAATCTTCTTAATGCTATTCCATAAATGTTTTAAAGTAATTTCTCTGGTAATTTCTTTAAGATTTATTTTAAATTTTAAAATGTAGAAGTATAAAGCAGATTATATTTTTGTTTGTACATAAATACTGTAAAAATTATTTATTAAAAATAATTTTTACATAATTTTACATGATCCGCCTTCAAGACACATTAGTTTTTCATCAAAAGGATTTGGATCGGCTGGGATTTCATTTTTTACCTAATAGCTAACCCTGTCTGTGGTATGAGCATTCCCTGGTGGTTATTCTAATGCTATGCACCTTAATATTCAATAAGATGGAAAGCGCACTACAATTCGATATGAAAAAATATTCAATGTGTACAGTATCTGGATTCCACATCTTGGAAAATTTTAATGAAGGGTCCAGATTCACTCCAACCATTCCCGACTATAATCCATATGAATGCGAGCAACTTATCAATCAATGATGGAGAAGTGATAATGAAAAATATTCGGCAATGCTAGATACTTTCGCTAGCCTTTAACTAATAATAAAAAAATAATGATTGTGTGTGTGTGTGTGTGTGTGACAATCGAAAATAAAGGCAAAATTAAAAATTTTTTATCAGTTTCAGATATTTATTTGAATTGAAATGTCTAACATCATAAGTGACAGAACAGACCCAAAACTGAACTTAAGGTCAGTTATCTGGTCCACTATAACTGTGATATAGTGAACCAGATAATTCAAAGATAAGAATCGATGGCTGGGACTGGATTTTTCTGATAATTGTAAAAGTATTGAAACAAATATATTTTTAAGTAGAAAGATATAAACTTATTTCATACCTATTCGTTCAATGAAATAAATATATGAGATCATCCCGACATAACAATGTACGATGTCACAAAACACATGTTCGTGTTACGTCATTGTGACGTAACCGTGACGTAAACAGGATCAACTGATTCCAAATGCTATAATAAATTAATTATATAGCAAAATGATTTTGTCTGAATTCGGGGTCATCACAAAATCTCATGACCTCATCGCGATGTAACAAATATATGACGTGACAGATCGATGACGTCATGTACGCGAAGCAGTGACGCCATCGTCACAACATATTGATAATTAATCCCTCAATTTTACACTTTATTAAATTCAGAAAGAACCAATCATTTCTACAATTAGTTTGATGATTACATAACATTTCAATAAACATGAAGTTTGAAATAATAAATGAAATCAATGCATGAAATAATTTTCGAATTGAAAAATTCTTCCTGGGATACAATACAAAGAAGATCGGTAAAATGATCAAGTTTTTGATAGATATAGTACACAATAGCACAGCATTTCGAATTTCAATGTTCCTCCAAGTAAATCTTTTTCAAATCGAACAGCAGAAAGACATATAGATTCATAAATTCATGAACCTTCTGGAAATTATGAGGATTGTATTAAAGAACAACTGAACGACTGAAATCATCATGCAAATAATCAAAACCAAAATTTTTTCTAATATACAGTATGATCCCACTTAATGCCGCTCCGCTTATTGTGTTTTTCGAAATCTATATTTTTTTATTCATTCATTTTGGAGCGGTTTTTCAAACCGTTATACTCACATAAATCCGAAATCGCACGAATTTGTTGCTTTGATACTCCTATGCCTTCCGGTAGTGCGTTTGATATCAGTGCAGTGCAGTACATACGAAAGTCTGCTGGTGAACTTGCAACGGATTTTGACAAAAGAAGTTTGGCCACAATTTCGGAAATTTTGGATAAGTTTATCCAAATTTTGATAAAAGTTCAAAGGCAAGACGAAATGCCATGGATGCTATCGACAATCGCTTGCTGAACGAAAGACGAAAAGGCAAACAACGTTATACGACTTCTTAACGAAAAAACAAGTGTCAAATGAGAGTGTCAAGAACCTTCCTCATCACAAATATAAATTATTTGCTGGAATATTTTTGATTTCCATAAATGATTTATGTATGCAAATCGATATTAGCAATAAAAATGTCTATAATTAATGTAATACAATAGTAATAATACATGTTACAAAATAAAATAATAAAAAATGGTAGGTATATTTGTTATTCATTGTCCTGTTTCATCATATCCCCATTATTTATGTGTTAAGATTACCTCATTTAATGCTGTTTCATTTAACGCTTGTCTTTTTGGAACATAGACGTCACGATGACATCATCATCTCGGGCGACCTGATCCAATTGTGACGTTATAATCTATTGTCAATAATATAAACAAAAACTCTAATAGAATGAAATTATATCCTGCTGGATTAAAGTATGCGGAGTCGAGATATTCCTTAATGACAGACTATCATTATCGAATTTCATGAAAATCAGCTAATTAGTTCAAAAGTTATTAGTGGGAGACATGAGCCTGATTTTATAAGTCTCTATTTCCTTCGGAAAGTAGGCTAAAAAGGCACACAATTACACGCTAACTAAATTGAAAATAAAAGGCACGTTCAAAATGTATGCGAATTTAATTCTTTACAAAAATGTTTATTAACTGTTATCTCTCTTCTTTCCATTTTTGTCGGTGTCGAGATATTGAAGTTCACCAGAATTACAGTCCTGAAATCCTGACTCTAAGAAGAAATGAAAAAAAGAGTTGAGGTGAAAGACAAATTCCGAAATTTGCCCACAGTATTTTCGTTACCATGTTGCTTTATTTAATAAGCGCATTAGTGAAGCTTCTTCTGTAAATTTAGCGGTTGAATACCGAGTGTTCTTGATTCTATTAATATAATTTGATTCTTAATGAAAAGTTTTGAAATGTTTTTCATGCAAATATAATGTCAGCCGGAGAGCCGCGTAGTAATGTATACGCTTATCTCCTTGGATCATCTGGATTCTTTACTTCCAGTTTTTCAAGAGGGGTCCAGGCATAACTCTTTTGATATCATTCTTCAATCTTTTGGTTGATCTCAATCATAGATGTTGGCCAGCCTTTGGCTCTAAAACTGGTCCCGTCAAATATAGAATATCCCAAATTTGATATGGCAACTTATCTGAAACTAACTAATTAACCGAAATATAAATATCTGATAAATTATATAACCACAAAAATTTCAACAATATTTAAAATGCAAAGTTTAAACGCATTCAGTCTTTTTTAATCATTTAGAAGCATCAATACCATGTAGTGATTTTGTTCGAAATTCCCGTCTCGAGAAATCTCGAGATTTACAAGAAAATTTCGATTCTCCAGTCTCGAAATGATTTTTATAAAACTCGGAAATTAAAAAAACTCCGTATCTTAAACATTTCATACCGATACATTAATTATTTTGACCCTGCAACGTCTTTAAATCAATACACTAAGCGGATAAGTCACGTAGTTTATCCGCATCACTTCTACTAACTTTATATTTCAAAAAGAAAATTATCTGAAACTAATCAAAAATAATACTTAAAACAGGCATATAAAATCTAAAATAACACAAAGATCAATAAATTGCACAAAAGCCAATCATTTTATTGCAGTTTTAAATATTTCTATTGAGTCGGCCGAATTGGCCGCGTGGAAACGCTTCGATTTTCCACTCTAGAGGACCGGGTTCGAGTCTCGGTCCCATCCCTTGAAAATATTCATCACGGCGTCTGTCGATCCAGTTCTCCATCATTCGGCTGACTCCTCCGCTGGGGTGGGCACCCTGTGCAAGGGCTTGTTTCGCCCCGTCATTTAGTATTCTTCTAGAATGGAAAGTGGCGTCATCTGTTGACAAAAAAAATATTTCTATTATTTTAGATCATCGTGTTGTCACATAGCAGATTTATGATGAAGTTTACGTAAGCAAATATCTGGTTTCTAACCCATTCAACGGTTCACCAAAGTAAAAATGACATCTATGGTATATAGGGAGGTGTATCAGAGAATATGAGTGGATAGCTAGTCCTCAATTATTCCCCAAAATTCCCACTTGATCCAATGATCAGGATCAATAAAACTCTCTGAAAATTACGTAGCGAAAATAGGAGAGTCCTAAAGTTTTTCTAATGGGTCTATCTCTTGATTTAAATATTCAAATATAGTGACGTATAAAAAAATACAGCCTAGAAGTCATACATACTAAAAAGCTCGTATAAGTCTATATAAGGTTGGATAAAAACATTTCATTTCTACCTGTGTGAAGTTGGCCCTCCCAGTTTTAAATTTTTAAACTTTTTCTTTTGCACTCGTTTGCACCTCGTTAGCACTTTTTGTACTTTTAATATTTCCGTTCGCACCCCCACCGTTTGGCTTTCAGAACCAAAGCAAAATCGATGTGAGATTATATTGTGTCCTTTTGTTATTTATCATAAATTTCTTCATAACTTATCTGCTTATATAGAAACACAGCACCTAAAACCAATTAAGTTTTTATAAACAAATTTTTCTATTTCTAAATACAAAAAGTATTATAAAATATCTGTATTAACTGTATTATTTAATATGACTGATAATGAAAATAAAATAATATTAAAGTTTATTAATTCTTAATCACGAAAAATTCCCAATAATCTGTTTGAATCAATAATCTTTTCTTTCACAAATTCCTAAAAGAACAGACTCGTAAAATTTGAATTTTTAAAATAATCTGTAAATATTACTAAAAAAATTTTTATGCAATAATAAAGCCTATTACATAATCAGCATATATAAATTTGCATTATTGTTGATACTTTATACTGTATATATTATATCAATTAAATATTTGTTTTAATTAAGACGATCATCAACCACTTGTTAGTCTAAATTTAGAAATACTTTCCCGTGAATTTGGTGCATTTTTATCTTCTCGTAAAAGTGTCTTCTCTTTTGGGTTTATTTTTACAAATGTAAATTATCATCGATTCCTAAATACAAGAGAAATTCAAGCTCAATAGCGATTGAATAATTTATGTTCAATTGATAATTTATACACGTATGAGTCAACGATCCATTCGTCGAACATATGAATCAAAAAGTGGAAAAAGTTCGCTTCGATCAGACGATCGGACGTCTCGATTTGTGGATAATATAAAAATATATTGATATATAATTATAACACAATATATGGGCGATTTCGGATTTTTTTGACTATGGGCTAGAATTAGACCCTGAGAATCTTTTTCTCAAAACTTTCAACTTTTTTTTTCCAATAAAAGTTCGTCGTACCGAGAAAATTATGCATGTTACTCTTTACAATTGTTACTCATGAAAGAAATGAGAAGTAGAGACTATTGTTTGCTTAAAATCGGTTTTCATGTTTGTTTTTTTGTGAATAATTCTTTGCTTTCGATCAAGTGAACAAATTGGACGCATCTCGTGTGCGTTTGTTGTTATACGAAACGTAAACCTGTATATTTCCACAAGATTTTTGACTAAATTGTTTGGGTAGGGTAGTGTTACAGTTTGTGACTGTTTTTTGACAAATTTGTTGACAATCATAAGAAACAATAATGTTGAATGAAAAGCTTTCAAACTGTAAGATATGAAAAACTTCCTTTCGATCGTAATTTTGGTAATTTTTTCCTATTATCAAATTCAAATGATCTGACACGAATTCTTAGGGTGATAATTGGTTGTC
>WUQG02445073.1:0-35602 GCA_011317285.2 Androctonus mauritanicus
GTCACACACACACACACACACACACACACACACACACAGAGAGAGAGAGAGAGAGAGAGAGAGAGAGACAAACACACACAGACACACAGACAGAGAGACACAGAAGAGACACAGACAGACACAGAGACACAAAGACAAACAGACACAGAGACAAGCACACACAGACATAGACAGACACACACACATAGGTAGAGACACAGACAGACACAGACACAGAGACAAACACACACACACACACACACACACATATATATATACAGTATATATATAATTTATTTTTCTCATATTCATAAATTCTATAACAATTATAAAAATGCAAAATGATTTAGAATAAAATTGGGAGAGATGGTGTAACGGGAGAGACGGCGCACCATTACATTCACATTCTAGAGCCAAGACGACATTGTAGTAATGATTATGGCATATAGTAACTGCCATTCATTTGTTTGAACAGCGTAGATGTTGATGCGCTTTATGTAAGATAATTAAAAATCCACATTAGAGTAACACCGGGAGAGATGGCGCACCCTTTTTTTGTTTACTGGTAAAATTATTAATAATCCTAATCAAAAAGTTTTTTTATTATTCAAAATAGCTTACATGGAACCATATGTAAAAAGTAATGTCAAAAATTAGTTAAGCAAAATGAAAAAAAAGTTGAAAAATTATTTTGTTACCTTTAGAGATGGCGCACTTTTATTTTATATACAGAAAAAGGCGTGGCATCTCTCCCGGTTTTACTCTAATATGGTCTTTTAATTATCTTAGATAAAGCACAGGAATGAGATCAAAGAAAAATCAAAATTAAATACCAACGCATAATTCGATTTAAATTAAATAATTATTTTAAATTCATCTTAATTGTTCATCAAAAGAAACTTATAATGAAAATTTCTGAAATTTTTGAGATTTGACTTATTTTCTATATAAAACCGAAGAAAAGAACTATAAAAAAAATTGCTAATATTGATTAAAAAAAATTTACGAAAAATTCTAACTTTACATAAAATATTTTGATTGAAAATTCTTCCTTAATTTATTTGTGTCGCGTAAACGTTTTAAATAAATCTAATTAAATTAATCGAGTAAAAATATGTCAATTTTTTTTTGTTTAATTAATCGAAAAAAAAAAATCTGTAAAACTCTATAGATGTATAATATAGCAATATACGTATAAGATGAGCTCTATCGTATCCAGAACAACCAAAATTCATTCCAAACTCGTTGCCTAGCAGATGTATCAAGTACATACTAGTGAGCGAATCATCTTGTCACTTCGCTTTGATTCATAATAAATTTTAAATGAAATTTAAATGATGTTAAATTCCATTCAGTGGGATTTTTAAATAAAAAAAAAAGATATACAGAGAGACCAATTATTTCGGTATAACTGCACGTTTTTTTTTTTTAAGGTTAGTTTGCTCATTAGTCAGTTTTTAGCAAGTTATAAAATCGATTATGCATTTGTCATTAACTTCAATCTTTCCACTCTTTTATTTTTATATATATAAGCGAATATCCAAAGAAAGAAAACATTCTTCGCATTAATTAGATTTCTCATTAAATCTTCTTTTATTGGTAATATATCGAATAAATTTCTAAATTACATCTTTCTACAAATTATATTAAAAAAAAAAAAATGGTTAACTTCAAAATCATTTTTTTTCGACTAAATAAATTAAAACTTAAGTAAAGTTGACTCTCTTTATCTGAATGCGCGTGTGTGTGTATCTGCTACATACACGAGTGTATCTGTTACATTAAAAAAAAAAAAACAGGAATATGTTCTGTTATAATAAACTTAAATTCTTTCTTATTTCTGTTTTATAACCGTTTTAATATATTATACGCATTTAATTATTAATGTAGAACTATCTGCGTTATGGTTTATTTATAATGCAAAAGTTAAACAACCGTCTGCCAACGGCGTTAAAGATGTTAAATAATTTAAGTAAAAGTAGTCAAATAAAGGAACGTGTATTTACACAGTCGACATTGCATTTTCGTTCCTTTCTTCGTAAAATACCATCGAAGTATCACAAAGCATAAATGTGAATTATTATCAAGAGATAAAGAAATAATCGTAACGATTAAATAGCAATAAATAATTGACTTAAGTTGTGAATTTAGCATTCAAATCGTACCTGATAGCTGATACAAGTCGTGCCTGATATCTGAAAGTGTGTGGCTGTAAATGTATTTAATTTGATACAAAACTACTGCTACTTTCTACTCCTTCAGGGTCCTTTCAGTTACACAGCTGAAAGTGTGTGGCTGTAAATGTATTTAATTTGATACAAAACTACTACTGCTACTTTCTACCCCCTTCAGAACCTGAAAATTTGTGGCTGAAAGGGCCTTTCAGGGCCACACATTTTGTGATGGTTATTCTTGTGCACGAAAATGGCTATATTCAGTGCAGAAAAATGCAACCAAAAAGGATCTTCTTGGGTTTGAGCACCAGAATATTTTTTTACAGTCCTGTTGAAGAAGATACTGTCTTTCGTGATTTAGAAAGGACTTCTTATGATATGATCCTACTAGGGATATACAATAGATCATTGATGATCACAGTGGTAAGGCTGTATAAATTCTTCTTTTCCTGCAATACAATACCCTGTTTTCGTTTTAATAAAATCTATTTTTTATTATATTTATATAACTTTAATTTACTACAATAAAATTAATAAATTAACACTTATAAAAATAATTTAACAAATTATTAAATGACATTTTAACAAAAAAAATATTTATTTAAAAAAAAAAGTTTATGTTAGTAAATTTACTCGATGATATACATATTAAATTTAAAATATAAATTGCAATTTTTTTTTCTAAAAATGTCAAATTATTCAATGTTTAATGTCAAGAACATTTTCATAGATTTTCTGCAAATTAATTATTGCAATTTCGTAGAGCGATAATTAGATTAATTTCGTCGATTGACGACATTGAATTTTAAAATCATTCTGATAGCCAATTGTATCAATTAAACGACGTGTTTATGCAATTGATATGCTTTACCAGTCATTCACATAACCTTGCATTACACGATCATCTCAATATTCACACGTTTAATTCGGTAGAGTTCTATACATTAGGTTCATTTCACAAACAGTACCGAAGTACATAAATAGAAAAGAGAGAGCTTCTCTAGATTCCATGTTTATCTTCACTTAAATAAAGACGAGCGAAAATTTCGAAACAATGGGTTTGTTAGGTACATATATTACATTATACGAAATTCTGTTGTAGATATTAACGAATCCAAACAATGTTAAGAGCTACACGTTGTACAAATATTCTCGTTAGTAGTTTTTTCTAATTAGTAAATTAAAATATTTAGAAATTTCTATAAATATGCAAAAGAACCCATAAAACATTTAACGTTCTAACAACATTCGCGCGAATAAAAAGTTTTTAAAGAGAAAATACACCAAAATCAAGAATTTAATAAAGAATTTTCTAGGATATTTGTTTGTTTTTAAGTTCCATTCATTAATTTATTCGTTAATATTAGTGTCTCAGAATATTCGCATCTTATGACATATCAGTCTTGGATAGCATTCTTTCTTTTTTTCATTATTATTATTATTATTATCTGCGTAATTTTGTATCAGATTAAATCGTCTTATAACCAAAAATTTCTTAAAAATATTCAAATTAAATATTTCTAAACGAACATTTTCTTTTCTTTTCGTTTTGTATGCGGTACTTAAAGAGATAACTCTCGTTCTAAGCTGACGTAACAATCGACATTTTTTAATTTAAATAAAAAAAATTGTTACGTCAGCATCTAAAATGACGAAAACAATCGAAATGATTTATGTTTTAAGCATTAAAATGAAATATTTATTAAGAAAAACTGGAAAGATCCTCTCGGAAACGATAAAATCGCAGTTGATGATGTTTTTTATGCCGTTCATTCAGACTTACAAAGTCAAAATTAATAATTAAATCATTTAAACTGTACGATAAAATAAATTTTTATGTATTTATTGATGAAATTTTTAACAAAAATTTCGAATCGATACTTAAAGTTTTAAAAAAGTATCAGGAAATATTCCAGTAATTCGCAACATCTAAATTCTCTAACTTTTTCTTTCGATCAATATGAGGAACAATTTTGTTAATAACGCGTCTTATCTCATTTATTTCGACTTTTTTTTAATATTAAATCTAGTTGAAATAAGCATAATTATCTGAAAAATAGTAATTAGTTATAAGCTTATATATAACTTGTATATCCAAAAAATTTCATTACGAGTAAATTAATTGTCATAAAATATGTAAAGAAAGGAAAAAAACATTAAGTTTAATGTACTTAAAAAAATTAAATTTTTGTATAATTTATAATATCATTTTTTAGAAACCAAAAACGGAGAAAATATCAATAAGTTAAACGAGTATCTCACCAGAATATCTTTATACAGTCCCGTTGAAGAAAATACGACTTTCGTTATTAAATCAGGACTTCTTATGATATGAACCTTCAGCAGAATATCTCCATACAGTCCTGTTGAAGAAAATTTTTTCGTGATTAAGACAGGACTTCTTGTGATATGATCCTGCACTAGAATATCTTCATATAGTCCCGTTAAGAAAATACTCTTTCGTGATTAAGACAGGACTTCTTGTGATATGATCCTGCAGCAGAATATCTTCATACAGTCCCGTTAAGAAAATACTCTTTCGTGATTAAGACAGGACATCTTGTGATATGAACCTGCACCAGAATATCTCTATACAGTCCTGTTGAAGAAAATTCTTTCGTGATTAAGACAGGACTTCTTGTGATATGATCCTGCACCAAAATATCTCTATATAGGCCTGTTGAAGAAAATTCTTTCGTGATTAAGACAGGACTTCTTATGATATCATCCTGCACCAGAATATCTCCATACAGTCCTGTTGAAGAAAATTCTTTCGTGATTAAGACAGGACTTCTCACGATATAATTCTGCTGGAGGTGCACAATAGATCACTGATGATCACAGTGTTAAGACTATATAAACCTCCCTTTCCTACACTTCTCTCTTTCTACTATAAAGTCTCCATCCTCTCTTTCACTTTAATACAATTTTATTGATTTATGAATATCAGTTTAATTTTTTTTTTAAATATGCATAACGAAATTAGAACAACAAAGAATGTAGAATTGTTTAAACTAGAACAATACAGATCTGTTCAAATATTTTTAACAAAGATAATGTCAACCGAATACAGCAATAATGTAATCATCATTAAAAAAATAATAATAATAAGTTTGAGAATTTTTTTAAATTTATTAGAAAACAGCAGACATTACTCTACAAAACTTTTTAAATTATATTATTTTTATTTTTTTCTTATTTTTAATAACCTTGCAGATAAATTCTATATAACTTTTAACATTATTTCGAATAATTATTCTGATCATTTTTCTCTCCAAGTTGTTGCTTCATCGTTTCAGAATTATAATTCGAAAATATTCTTTTCTTTATAATATAATCATTCCGATCAATAAAGAACTGCTTATCGCATCATAAAGAGGAAAAACTTTCATCTAAAATTGCTTTAGAAATATTTTAATAATGAAAAAAATAATATATATATATTTTACGAAACATAAAAATGGATAAATTTGAACAAAAACAAAATTGTAGCGAATTTTTTTTTTTTACTTTTACTTCAATTAGAAATTAATATTTCAAAATTTTCTTTAATATTGTGCACGTATAAAATATATATATATAGTTAACAAAGGATAAGCGCTATATATATACGAGTGAACAATAAAGGAGAATGTGTCGACAGCTGCTTAATCGAATTATTCGATAGTCGAGCTAACAGGTTTGGACAAAATATATATGTCTCAATCAAATTAAAAGTATCATATATCTACTGAAGAGTTCGTTAGACACAGCTTTCTACAGATAGATTTCTACAGATGATGATTCTACACATAAATTTTCTACAGATAATGATTTATTTATGAACTTACGTGGTTAAACAGATAGTCGCAATTCTGGGTTTGTTAGTTGTTAATCATATTTCTCTATCTGTTGATCATCTTTTTTTTTTTTTTGAGAATATTAACTGAATAGAGAGATTTATAACCAATTTCTTGATATTGTCGTTCATATTTATTAAGGAAAAAACAGAAAAAATAAACAAGATTATAATTCCCAATCGCGTTATTTAAGGAAAGGACGAGACATAACCATCATATCAATAAAAAAAGATTAGAACGGTGTAGGCTTTAAAAAAAAAGAGTATCACTTATTTATAAACAATTTTCTCGACTGCAAACACGTAAAAAAAAATAGTTTAAATTGATATCAAATAAGGATTTTAATATTAATAAAGGTGAACAGGTAGCAATGTAAGCAAACTCCTGGAATATCGAGTTTACGCTCCACCCAGTCTCTAGATATTCGCATCGTTATCGTCATAATGTTAATTGTTTTACCAGTTTTCCAATTTATCGGATTAAAAATTTATTAAGATTTATATTTTATATCAAAATTTACACAGATTTTTTTTTTTTTTTTGTTTTTACTCCTGCAATTATTTACGCCATAAACAGACATTAAGAATACTTACACTTTTCCGCGGTGATATAATTGAATGGAGCATTCTGTCGCAAATATATTTTTAATTTATTTATTTTCAGAAAAAAAAAAATAAAATTATTAAATATAAACAATATTTTATATTTTTAATTTTTATATTATTAAATTTCTTTTAAAACTTTTCCCAGTTTGTCGACAGTTAATAAACATCAATGAAAATCGATTTTTCTGTGTCTTCTGTAAAAATACAAGTTTCCTATTAACGAATAAATATTTCGTAAATAAAATAGATTCTTAATTTTCTTCGATATATCGATTTTTGTTTCTTTTTTTTACATATATAGAATTTTTCGAAAAATTATTAAAACCAGAAATTTTCTAACAAGTTTATAAATTAGTTAAAAGAAAACATACACACACACACACGAAAACAAAAATTGTGAATTAATGAAGTAGTTTTAACTAGATTTATTATTTCGTTTACTACTGTCTGACTTTGATTATAAATAAAACTATAAAATTAAAAAACAAACAAAAAAAAATTTTTATAAATTTGATGAAGCTTTATAATCATTTTTCTTTCATTCGTAACACATATTATTCCTTTATTTAGAAAGTCTGTATCGTCTTTGATTTAAATGGATGGATTTTGAAGAACTGTTTCTTTAAAAATGTGCAGAACAGACACTAAAATAATATTAAATTTATTATTAAACTATATATATATATTAATAAAGGAATGATAACTTAAAACATTTTCAATTCGTTTCTTAGTATTTTAAAATTTATAAAAATATTTTCCATTTTTCGCTCTTATATATATATAAAAATAAATAAAAATCTAGGAAAATTTTTAGTCAGAATAAAATTTAAGATTTATAAGAAAACGTACATTTAAAAAAAAAACATGTATATAAAATAGAATATTTTATGAAGTAAAGAAATTATAAATTTATTTTCTTCAACACTTCACGTTCGAAATTTAAAAATAATAATTAAAATTAGATATTTTTTTTTTTTTTTAATATTTTTTTCCTATCCTTAAGCGTTGTTTTGTTCTATTAAACAGTTACGATAGGTGTCAACATTTTTATCGCTATTTGTTGTTATTAAATCGATATTATAGCAACGTTTCGCGTTAATGCTTTTTATTAATGCCGAAGCGATAACGTGATTATAATTATTTTTTTTTCATTGATTTATTACCAAAATTAAACATATTTTCGAAAGGAAAAAATATATTATTGTCATGATTTCGATCGATATTTTAAGATTTAATCGTGATTAATAACATTCTTTTATAAATTTTTAAAATATAGTTGTTTATAAATGCCAACCAGTTGAGCTTTCCTGCTTAGCAGCAGCCGTCGTGCCGAGAAAACTGATGTACAGGGTGAAGTTTCGGGAGGGAAAAAAATCGCCGATTTTTCTCATTCGGCGGTTTATCTATCTATTATTATCGAAAATATAATCGAAGATAACGGAATAAATCCGTCAGATGTCGGGTCGTAATAATTAGTTCTATGGAAACTTTCTAGCTAAGACCGTGTCGGGGATGACGTGGGTGGGAGTGACGTCATATTGTTCACCACCAAGCGATATGCGCACACATCTAAGCTGGGAAGTGTATAAGAGGGACGTTCTCACTCACTCTGGCACACTGCTATTCAACAGGCAACGACCCAATATCTCCGCACTTTACGATATTTGGCGTCCGACTCTTGGGTGAGTATCTGTACTCATATAACTACTACTATGCACATAGTTTTACCGTATTGTAACTGAAGTTTAGTCTCGATATGCGAACAAATCAACTTTTATTTTGAAAATTTAGATATTTTTAATCGGTCATGGGAAAATTTTCTTATTCGATTAATATTTTGTTAGCCATCGTCAAAGTTTCGTCGTAGTGATCTAAAGTTCTGTAAAAAAATTTAGATTTTCGTGTAGATTGATACTGCAATTGTTACGCGTAAGCGTTAAAATAGATTTTTTTTCTATAGTTTACAGCTTTAAAGAGCAGTTTACAGCTTTAATTCTATAGTTTACAGTTTTTAAAGAGCAGTTTACAGCTTTAATTCTATAGTTTACAGTTTTTAAAGAGCAGTTTACAGCTTTAATTTCTATAGTTTACGACTTTAAAGAGCAGTTTACAGCTTTAATTTCTATAATTTACAGCTTTAACGAACAGTTTACAGGTTTAATTTCTATAGTTTACAGCTTTAAACTAGGAGAAGCTGTAAACTACAGAATTTAAAAATTCTATGGTTTACAGCTTTATAAGGTTAATTTTATCGATGGCATTAACGGTATGAATTTTGCCGTTTTAATGCCATAAGTTTCTAAATACGGATAATAATAATAATTGGTAATTTTTAAGAGTATCTAAAATTGTTTCCGATATTGCGAATAAAACTAACGATCTTTTTTTTTTTTAATTTTCTTCATTTTTTTGCGAGTAACTGAATAAGGAATTAAAAAAAGTATCCTTTAACTTAAAAAAAGTGTATACGTCTTGCTTAACACGCTTGTTGACCCACTTATTTATCGTCGATTGTCGTCAAAATGGCGTATCCATTCTTTGACATTTGCCGTAGAGTTATATGGTTAATCGGTCAATCATTATCCACACTAAATTGCCTCACAATTCAAACTTAGAGACCGTTCTTTTATCGCAAATAACAAAACAATGGGGACATTTTGCGAGAAAACAGAGTGATGGTGTTGTTTAGATGGTCTAAGAGTCCATAAACTCGTTTTTACGAGATAGTTTAAACGGAAATAGTCAGTTAAATTTTGGCATTTCCATCCAGACAAAAAAAAAGAGGAAAAGAATATTAGAAAAAAGCAAAGTAGAACTAATACCAAGGAAACTTTCTCCAACTTCTTTGTCAGTAATTCGAATTCTTGATATATCTATCGGGAGAAATACAGTATGATGGATGTTTATGTTGTTACTGATATCTCGAACTTTTTCAATTAGTTCGTAATTTGTTTGGACTTTCGCCAACCCGTTTCTACGAATTTTTGACCATTTTTTATTAACTTTATTAGTTAAACTTAATATAGTTATAATATTCTTCTTCTTCTTCTTCATCTTCGGCTTTTTCCATTTCTATATGGGATCGCTGTTTTTGATGAACTTTCTCCATTGCATTCTCTTCTCTCTCTACTCTCTTCTGAGAAGTATAGTTAAGGTATACGATGTTAAAGGTCTTTAAAATAAAGAAAAACATCTAATTCAATATATTTTACCTATTTAGAAAATTTCTCAAAAAATTTCTAATTTTTTTTTAACTGTTTTTAACATATTTACGCAACGTGAGAATTCTCAATAAAAAAAATATATATTCCGATTTCTTTAAAAATATGAAAAGATCAATTTAATTCTTAAATACGATTAAGTTATTCGTTCCGCCCTTAAATGTCATCAACTCAAATTTAAAAGCAATTTCGTTAGTTTCTTTCCGTCGCGCATCTTCTCGTTTGCGAATTATATCTTAAACAAGAACAGTAGTTAGTTTATTGTTTTGTGTCAAGAATAACTCGGCTTTAATTAACACTTTTCCTGCTGAGTATCGTCCCTCACCCCTACCTTGGCTCTAAACTGTTATAAAACAGCGGGATACCTAATATCTTCCTGTTTTAATAACTTTTGACTTAAAACTCTCGACTAAAGAAAACTGCTTGACGTCTGCTTGATGTCTTGAGTGTTTCAAAACAGACTTTTCCCAATGGTGGAAACAATTAATGAAAATGTTCCCTCAAATAGTTCTTTTGTTTCTTTAATCTTTATATCGTCATTTAAAATATTCCAAATTGTTTTGTGTATACGTGGCCAGTTCGAAATTAGTTTTAATATATTCAAAATAATGATTTAAAAGAAAGGGGAAGGAAGGAAAAGAGGGATCAGTGTAGTAACGTCACACCAAAGGTATCTCTTCTAACTCTTACCGATTCTTCTTCTTCTATTTGCAATTTATATTAGATCGTTAATGTTCTCACTTTCTCTTTTATCTTTAGAAATAAATTTCTCTACCGCAACATTAACATAGGATGTTAATTGAAGTATTTAATAGCTAGAAAATGGTCTGTTTTGTGTGCATTCTTGATGACATAACTCTTCCAGTTTAAAATCATAAAAACATAGCTGATAGAAACCATTCTACGGAGTTTTTTTCTTTTTTTTAATGTATAAAATCGGAAAATTAATAAAGTCATTGGCAAATTTTATAGTTTACAAACAATTTAAGAATATATTAAGTTACATTATTGAGAAAATTTTCCGCTTAAATAACTACAAACGACTTTTCTCTAACATTCGACTTGACGTTTTATTGACAAGCTCGTAGAGATATTGGCTCTTGTTTTTTCAGATGTAATGTCAGTATTGCTACGATCTTAATCTTTAAGAGATGCTCGTTGGTCCATATGAGTCTCTTACTACCAGAATGATGAGTCGGTCGACACGTTTTGACGTCCTGAGGTGGTCGTAAAACTTGGCAAGAGGTTATCTGACGGATGAAGACTCACTGTTCGGTCCAACGATGATGAATTATGGCATGGAATTCAATATGTTTCGAGTCTAGCAGCCATGGTATCTAAATAGGAAGGAAGAGTTTAGTTTTGCTTGCGTTTCAAGCCCAGATTTCGGACGTGCCCTCTATCTAGTTTTATTCAAATTTTATTCTTCTTTTTTCCATCAAAAAATATGCTTTTATCGAAAGTAAGTAGGTATTAACTAATACCCGTTACAGACTAGACCGCTTAAAGTACTTTAAGATCGAATTTAACGCGTTAATTTCTACTTTAAAGTACTTTAAGCGGTCTAGTCTGTAAGGGGTATAAGGGGGAATAAGTGTTTCATAATATTTTAAAAGTGCCAGTTTAACAAAATTTGACATTCTCAATAGTGCTATATAACTTTTTTTTAATTGTTTATAACAGATCTCAAAATTGAAAAGATGGTTTCCGTTAACTACGTTCGAGTATCTGCGGCCATCATCTGCGTTTTTCTGGTTTTTGGTGAAATATGTTCAGCTGCACCATCTCTGTACGCTGACTACGATAGTAAGTATCCTATCGTTCTTTCCTCTATAATATTTTATTCATTCTAACTTTTTATATCTTAAAGTTATAACTTTAGTTCTAAGAGAATCTCCGTATTTAATAGATTATATATTTAAACATTTCGAATATATTAAATAGTTTAGATGCTTTTTTTTATTAAATCTTACTTTCCTACCTCAAGAAAAAAAAAATATCGTATTTTCTTCGATATTTTTATATTTCTTCGATACGCAAATCCTAACATTTTATTTTATTAAAATATTTTCGAACTGCAATCCAACGGAAACTTGTTTAAGCAGCATTTTCTTTTATCCGCTTTGATGAAATTTTTTTTTATAACATTCTATAATTTATTCTGAGGTTACTGCTTTCTATAAATAAGTCCATTAACAAAATTAAATATTTACTAAATTGTTCTTGGCAAAAACAATAATTTTCGCGAAAAACTATAGAATATTGCTGTGCGAGTTACTGCGCGACAGGCTACTGCTTTCTATAAATAGTCCATTAACAAAATTAAATGTTTAATAAATTATTCTTAGAATATTATAACCGCGAAAATGATAATTTTCGCGAAAAACTGTAAAATATTGCTCTGCCAGTTAAAATGCGACAGGTTGTTGCTTTCTATAAAGGCTGCTTCTTTCTATACAGACTGCTTTGTAAGGCTGCTGCTTCTCTGTAAAGACTGCTTTCTAAGGCTGCTGCTTTCTATGAAGGCTGCTTTCTATGGCTGCTTCTTTCTATAAAGACTGCTTTGTAAGGCTGCTGCTTTCTATAAAGACAGTTTTGTAAGGCTGCTGCTTCTCTTTTAAAGACTGCTTTCTATGAAGGCTGCTTTCTATAAAGACTGCTTTCTAAGGTTGTTGCTTTCTAAGGCTGCTGCTTTCTATAAAGACTGCTTTCTAAGGCTGTTGCTTTCTATAAAGACTGCTTTCTAAGGTTATTGCTTTCTATAAATAGACCATTAACAAAACTAAATGTTTAATAAATTATTTTTCGAATATTGTAACGGCAGAAATGATAATTTTCGCAAAAAACTGTAAAATATTGCTATGCCAGTTAAGTTGCGACAGGCTGCTGCTTTTTATAAATAGTCCATTAACAAAATTAAAAATTTACTAAATTATTCTTCGAATATTATAACCGCAAAAATGATAATTTTCGCGAAAAACTGTAGAATATTATTGCCGTGCCAGTTAAAATGCGACAGATATCGCTTACAGTTTAAATATTATAAATTAATCAAACTATATCTGTCTATAATAATCATCTAAGATGAAAAGTTTACTCGAAGCTTTTTCTTTTTTTTTAACTCTTCATTAAGATTGAAGGCAATTAATTAAATTAGTTAAATGTCTTCAAGCTCCATCTAATAAAATAATAAAAAGAAGGTTTATTTAGGAACACAGCCGATGTTTAAGTTAATTAGAAAAGGGGAAAAAATGTCTCTAAAACACATTTTATAGCAAAATTGCTTTACACGAATTTGTTTATTTTATAATATATTTTATATAAAAAATATTTTTCATCATGGAATCCGGATAAGTCGTTTATAATGCGCATTCATGTACCAATATCGCATTCTCTATTCGTGAACAGACTTTCATCATTATAGACTTTATGTAATGGAATTGTTTGTTAATATCATCGAAAATTATTTATGAATCATTTTTCTTTAAACTATATATTTTAATAATAAATAAAACATTTTCGAATGCTTTCGAACTGTTCATTTAGCGTGAAGATGTAGGCTTTACATTGTATCAGAATTTTTCACTTTATCCTTCTCTATGGGGGTTATGCGAGAACTTGACCCCCGAAGACGAGACGCGAAAACACAGAATTTGAGGACAGGGCGGTAAAGATGGTTTAGATCCGTGTAGGGCCTCATTGTGGGCACCGCCGAGGCAATCCCGTAAAAATTCTCAGTAAAAACTGCTTTGTAAGGCTGCTGCTTTTTGTAAAGACTGCTTTCTAAGGCTGATGCTTTCTATAAAGACTGCTTTTTAAGGCTGCTGCTTTCTATAAAGGCTGCTTCCTAAGGCTGCTTCTTTCTATAAAGACTGCTTTATTTAAGGCTTTGTTGAGGCCTTGCTTATGGGCTTCCGTATTGGAGCCCATAAGCGAGGCCTCAGTTACGGGCTTCGGAACCACCAACGCGAGATGACCCCTTTAGTCGCCTTTTACGACACGCGGGGTCAAGCAGTGGGTATATTCTAATCCCTTATCCACAGGGGGTTTTCACTTTTCTTTCGAGCAAGACTAAATATCAAGCATAGTAAATTCCCGTATAATGCGCGCTCCTATAACGCGACGATAAAATTGCGACTAGTACTCATACAGAGCTATAAATAATCCCGTATAACGCGTAGAATAATATTTTTAAATGTTACTTATAATATCCGTTGATTGTAATAAAAAACCATACGATGTTTGTTTCGTTTATGACAACTTTAACAACTTTTTCCGTCGGGTTATATACGAATTCGCTTTTACTGAGTCCGTGTTATACGGGATCTACTTGTACATAATATTTTTTTTTAAATTTAGTTACCCGTATTCTGTTATTTATTTTTTTCTTTTATTAAAAGAAATCTTCTTTAAAACACGTTAATTAATACTTTGCACACAACAAAATCGCATTTGAAACCAAGGCAAAGTTTGATCAGCAACATGCAATCAGTGTTGGAACTCAGAGACAAGTTTAAATTTTCATAAAATCGTCTGATAATGCGCGTCTCTTATAACGCGCAACGTATACCCCGCGTTGTACGAGAATCGACCGCATTTCCTCGATAAATTTTTCTTGATATTGTCGTAATTTTCTCAAACGAGCGAGAAGCACGAATGCATTTACTTTAATTTAAATATTTGTAATACTTTATGACGTAAGATATTCGCCGTCATAATTACAATTATGCAAATTAAACTTTTTAAAACACAGATTACTGTATATATAATATTGTACACAAACGACAGATATTTAAATAGTTATAAACATTGGTTAAATGATAATTATCACGTGTTATATAGAGACATCTGTTCTCATTACTTAGTTTAAACATTCGTAAATTTTAAATGTATAACTTTCGCTATCGAAATAACGCGAAATAACTATTTCTGAATGTAAAAATTGAACGGTGTCCCAACCTTGGCCGGTGTCACGTTTAATCATTAATGAGATTAGATATTTTAATGAACGTTTGGGTCAAGCGAAAACAGAGAATGTGTCCAACAGTCGTTAATCGTATCTAGTTTTAAATAATTTCAGCATGCTTCATTGTCGTTCTGGTAATCATAATTATCCGATATTCAGCCGCCCTACTTATAAACAATGATTTAACCAACGTAATTTTGTGGCCAGATAATTAACGCTGTTGAAAGTATGTCTTTATAAGCTTTTACGTTCAGATATCACGACTTGTTAAATAAGTTTTGCTTATTTTAAACGTCTACAACTGTGAGAATCGTAACATTTCGAGTCGTGGTGTGACGACAGGCATAAAAATATCGGCTGTAGAATAATTAAAAATTATAATAAAGTTACTATATATACTAAATAACTTAGATGTGAGATAAGGTGCATAAAAATCTTAACGCGATCTAATTTTGGGAAAAAAAAACATCGATAAAAAGGAAAACAATGTATAGTTTATATTGTTCTCTGTGCAATTTTGCGTAAACTTGATAAGGCTTTCTCATCGATGGTTATTTTTCTTATCAGAATTTTTAGTTCTTCTTTATGTAATCACTTCTTACGTGTTTGATTAAAATTCCGCCAACAATGGATCCCGATAAGCTGTTATATACATAAACGGAAAGAGCAACAAAAGAAAGTATTTTAGTAATTCCGGATAATGCCGACTTTATCACTCTGAAGATAATATTTTAAATAGTAGTTGGATGAGAGAAATTTCAATTTTGAAATTTAAATATGAGTGAGAAACGTAATCGTCTTAGGTAAGCAGAAATGTTATACAAACAGCTTTCTTACTATTGGTAAAATGTGTTTCGAAATTCATTAGAAACGTGTGGTTTTTTTTTAAATAAATATTCAGATGAAGTTTTGATTTATTTTCGGTAATTTTTAAATCTTTTTTTTAGTTAATAATTAGATTTCCTGAGATATTCTTTTCTTCAACCCGAGATAATCTAGATACTGGGGGACGTAGAGGATAACGAGATAATCTAGATTTTGGGGACATAGAGGAGACGTATTGTCACCAGATTTCCTGACATTTTTTTTTCAACTCGAGATAATCTAGATATTGGGGACGTAGAGGATAGCGAGATAATCTAGATATTGGGGACGTAGAGGATAGTGAGATAATCTAGATTTTGGGGACATAGAGGATAGCGAGATAATCTAGATTTTAGATATTGAGGGACGTAAAGGATAACGAGATAATCTAGATTTTTGGGGACGTAGAGGATAACGAGATAATCTAGATTTTGGGGACGTAGAGGAGACGTATTGTCACCAGATTTCCTAAGACATTCTTTTCTTCAACTCGAGATAATCTAGATATTGGGAACGTAGAGGATAGTGAGATAATCTAGATATTGGGGATGTAGAGGATAGCGAGATAATCTAGATTTTAGATATTGAGGGACGTAAAGGATAACGAGATAATCTAGATATTGGGGGACGTATTGTCACCAGATTTCCTGAGACATTCTTTTCTTCAACCCGAGATAATCTAGATTTTGGGGGACGTAGAGGATAGCAATATAATCTAGATTTTAGTGGACGTAGAGGATAGCGAGATAATCTAGATTATAGGGGACGTAGAGGATAGCGAGATAATCTAGATATTGGGGACGTAGAGGATAACGAGATAATCTAGATATTAGGAGACGTAGAGAAGGACGTATTGTCACCAGATTTCCTGGGACATTCTTTTCTTCAACCTGAGACACTCTAGATATTGTTGGGCGTAGGGATAATTATAGGATGTGGAGTGGACAAAATCTAAGAAAAAAAATTTTATTGAAAAATTTGCAGAAAGAAAGCAGGAAGAGATAAAGAAGCATAAACAATATATTTTACTATTACTTTTCTTGAGAGTGATTCATCTACATTGGTTATATTAGGGTGACCACAATAAAATTTGAGGAAGAGAATTCTTCAGAAGCTAATTTTTTAAATTAAAATGCTAGTTAATCTTTTTTTAATTTTAATATGAACTATTTACTTTATAAGTAAAAAACTGGACAATCCGGAATATTTTTTCAAGCCGAGACAAAGAGTCAAAGAACCGGACTGTTCCGGTTAATCCGAGACGTCTGGTCACTTTATAATAAAGAAAATACTACGATGTAATGTTGAAGATAGTAACAAGAGTAAAAATTATTATAAATTTTTAATTATCAATAAGTAATTCGATTTATAACCAAAATTAAACGGACACGTTAATAATCGAAAAATAATTTGAACTAAGTTTAGAGCGCCATCTTCCAATTTATACCCACGAATTTAATTTGCCACGAATTAGGTTCATTTATAGAGATAGAAGACGATAAAAATACGCTTGAGTTATAATTTATCTTTATGATGCAGTAGCAGCTTTGTTTTTCGTACGACAGAAGAAAATCGCATTAATAAATTTCTGATTAGATGAGATAGCAAAGTCATCATTAAAAGATATTGCATGAAGCAATGTTTTTGCACATCTTGATGACAACTAATGAAGTTTTACAAAGTTGTGTCTCGCTGGGCGCAAAACAAGGCAATTTCCTGTTGTCTGCTTTCGATGTCTGTCCAAGATAAATGGCTCATGATTTTGATAAATAGGGTCTCTTGTCAACACGAAACAGAGATTATGTCGACAAATTATTTAGAATAATATATATCGTATAAGTTTTCACAACAGAATTTAACTTTGAATATACGTAAATAATATTAAAATCGCTTTTATGTATAAGTTATATATAAAAAAAAAGTTTATTTAATCCAACACATTGTTTTGACAGGTTTCGAATTAAAGAAGGATTTCGATAAAAGCAATTGCATTTTAAAAATTTTTCTAGCTTTAAAAAATAAAAATAAACCTAATTACTTCTATATAAGCGATAGATTTTTATCCTTTTGTGTAGGTTTTAAGATTGAAAAACCCGTGAAAAACTCCAATGATTCGTTTTAAACACAATGCTTTAAAATACGAAGAAAAATAAATAGATTCTCGAAAGTTGAGAAAATCGGCCCAAAAAGAGAATGGTATTTTTTCTTTTTTTTTTTAACAACGGTTTGTCTATTGATTGCTATATTCTCTCGAGATAGCGTTAATGGATTTTTGTAAAGATGCACGACACTTGAGAGCGAAAAAATCTTCAGATTTCTGTTTCGATTCAATGATTGTTGAATCTTTGGTAAATACGCGGAATTCCCATATTGTAGACATTCGTTTTGTCACATCTATAATCAATGAAATTCGGATGATAAAGCTTCAATGCATGTTATATTCACTCGAATGTTTGCAGACTCGAACTCGACTTAGCGAAAGTTCTTTCTCTGTATTAAAATAGAAACATACCACACACTTTATGCCTAGTTAATATCACAAGAAAACTTAAGTAATAATCCGCAATTTTTTTTAATATAAAATGAACAAAAAGTTGTATAGAAATATAGCGCATATTTGACATACGCCCGATTTACACGGTACTTGAATTGATACCGAATTTTCGTTTTACGCTGTACGATTTCGGTTTAACACGGTTTAAATGTAACACGGACAACAAAGATGAGCGGAGTAATACTCTGAATTAGTTGTTCCATCAGTATTGGTGAACAATCGCTATATAAATATCGTACAGTGCAATATAAAACCATACCTCGATTTAAGGCGTTTCGACTTTACGTCGGTTTTTTGTTAATAGGAAAAATAAAAGTCTACTAAAGGCTGCGTCTCAAAGGCATAAAACGCGATATAAATTACGCTCTGTATTGATGCTGATGTTACTTTCTCTATATAGCTATACGCTGCGTCTTTACGCCGAAGTTCATTCTTGTTCAACTTTCTACGTTGCGTACAAGAGTACCTTGACCATTCGTCCATTCGGGGTATCGGCTGGTTATTGAAACTTATAGAATTATTTAGAAGCTTAAAAATATTCTTAGCGACGTTACGGGGTTATTTATAGGGGGTCTAGGTTGTTTTTTAAAGAACTTATTTAACTTACGTCGTTTTTCGACTTAAATCGCGAGTCTTGGAACGAATTAACAACTTAAGATAAGGTATGATTATATACGCGATTTTTAATTTTTATATAACATTCGATTATTAGAATTGTTAATAATTAGCATTAATTTCTAAACGATGAAAAAATAATTAAAAATATATCAATCATATTAATCTTTCAATAAATTATTTCTTCCACATTTGATCCAAGTACGGATCTAAACTTAAGATTTGTAAGGGAATTACGAAACTCCTTAACTCAATATGAATAGACTTTATAAGGAATTAAGTATAAAACAAACGTCGATAACGTTTTTCTATTGAGCCGATTCCGAAAATTTCTTTAAAAAACGAATTAAAAAAAATCTGAGATAGAGGAAATTAGCCTCAGTAATGGCGACTTTAAATTGAGAAAGAAAACTCGATATTAACGAAAGAAGATACGGAATTAACGTGTTTTCAACTTCATTTTGCACACCTTTATTCTTAATTTTTTGTTGTATGTCTATATAAAATTAGCATTAATTTAATTTAAATAAAATGCAAATTATTTAATCGAGCGTTACAGAACATGTACGCTTTGATTTTCTATACAAATGTTACTCTTGATTTGAAGAACTAGTTTATCGTATAAATCGAGATTAGGCGTATTTCAAAAATATGATGAAAGTTTTCGACATTTTTAAATTTATAAGATGTCAAAAATAGTTTGACATTTTAACTTTCGAAAATGAAAATGAAAAAAAAAAATTTCTAGATAAATATTTGTTTAACGAATTATCGTGGGCGAATTATATTATTTATTTAACAGCTGTTAAAATATTAATAATACTTATCAGAATGGCCAAATTATATTACATTAATAATAATAATAATAATAATAATTGTGAAAGAAAATCGCAACAGATTCAAAATTTAATTTAACTTTCGTTAATTAACAGTAATGAAAACATTTAACTTTTACTTTTTCTTTGTTTTGTTTTCTGAAAGGTTTTCTTAAAAACTTACAAGTTAGTAACTTACTAAGTTTAGATATTTTTAATTGAAACTTTCAAATTTTTTTGAACTGTTGAAATTTATAAACTAAATTTCATTTTAAGAGTAAATAAACAATAAATAAATCGATATATATATATCTTCTAGTGATATCCGCTATTAATATTGTAAGTAATGTTGTATTTTTTAGCTCTTAACTAGTTTCTGAAGTTTTAACTCAAGTTAATTCATTAGTCATTTTTAGTCAAGTCATTCAGTTTTAGTCACTTTTAGTCAATTTTAGTCACATTTAGTCAATTTTAGTCAATTTTAGTCAGTTTTAGTCACACTTAGTAAATTGTAGTCAGTTTTAGTCACATTTAATCAATTTTAGTCACATTTAGTCATTTAGTTTTAGTCACTTTTAGAGCCGGTTACAGGAGTCTTATTCTGCAGGTTAAAACAAGTCTTAATCTACAGATTTAGCTTGCTATGTTGAATGAAGTCAAATCTCTAGGACAAACTTGTCCACCAACTTAACCAGCCGATTTTGGGTGAGATAAAATTTATTATCTAGATTATCTAGCAAAATACTGTGGCGTAATGCGGCAGTTTCGAATCCGAAGGTGAAAATAATTTCGATTTAGACTACAGTTTATCTCAATCCAGAACGAATATTTCTGAAAAAGATAGATCATTTACTCTTCACGATAATATCTTTCATGTGAGATTTAGTTTAAAGAAAATAGACTTATTTTCAGATCTATATTAGAGTTATTATTATTGCAAAGTGTTCTCTATTATGTTAGTATATATACTTAATCGTACGTATACGGTATTTGGGGAATATTTTTAAAGATAACGAACTAAAAACGGAGCTGCAAATATCGAAAACAGTAAATAACTTAATCGACGTCTTCGTGTTCAAACGAGTTGCTACGGTAAAGCGCATACGCAGTAACTATCTTTACGCTATCTGCCTGATTGCTAACCATAGCTGACTTATGCCTCATGCAATAGTCTGTACTTAATCTTTAGATTTAAGAACAGGTTAAAGTTATTCTACCGATATCTATTCTGAAGATTAAATCCAAAGGCATGCAATCGATCTTTAGTCATTCAGTTTTAGTCACTTTTAGTCATTCAGTTTTAGTCACTTTTAGTCACTTCTGTTTTCGCTAATTATATTTTAATTCTTTTTATTATCATACGATGATTAAATGTTATCTTTCGACCGAATTTTAATTAATTAAGTTATAAGATAATTACGTAGAGAAGATACTTGAGCAAAAACCAAATACTTTTTAAACAAAAACTCACCACTTAAACTATTCCACGTCAAAAGTCATTGCAAAGTAGATTTGTAAATAAGAATCTTGTAAGTGGCTTTCGGTTAGCGGTATATGACATTTTTTGATGATTTTTTGTGATAAAATATTCAATAGCGCTTACCTCAACTTCAAAGTAAACGATGAATAATGAAAAACCGTTCTACGACATAAAAAAAAAAGATTTTATTTTCGCTAAAATATCATCCACTGTCATGATATCGTTACGATATAACTCTGATATTTAGTTTTTGTAATTTTTTACAATTAATATTTTTTTTTTTTTAATTTTATTCTATATTATTTAAAATGCTAACTTGAAAATAGTTAAATAATATCATAGATAATTAAAATTAACGATTGAGAATTAATCGTAAATTTTAGATTAACATTATATATTAACTTTTTCTTTTCTTCGGGATCTTCATTGTTGCCAGATTTGCGAGATCTCTACGAGTTACTTCTGAAGAATGAACCATTACCAGTTCTATCTCGGTATGGACACCAAATGGAAAGGAAAGGCGGAAGATCACCATCCCTCCGACTCAGATTCGGAAGAAGGGCCGATCCTGTTTGGGAAACGATGAGTTCTGGAGAAACAGCAGCTGCTGCTCCTTCAGATGCAGCAGCCAACTGAGAAAATAAATCTCTAAAATTCTATTCTAACTGTTGTATCGATAATTATGGTCAAGTGTTTTATGTAAAATTGCCATTTTATTCTCTTCAGTTTTAAAAAAATTACTGCTTTAATCGATCTAAAATTTGTCCATCTAAACAAAATTAAAAACTTACTTTGTAAAAATGAATTTAATTGAAAATAAAATAAATGTATGATTTTTTTTCTATATTAAATTAGAGAAAAACATAGGTAGAACTTTAAAAAAAACCACCTTTAAAAGAATATTCTGTATAAAAGTCAAAATAAAGGAATAATCGTTAAAAATGCATTGTACTTCTATTATTAACTTTCTGACCAACTTCAAAATTATGCAGGGTGAGCACAAAAACATTCCAAGGTTTGAAAGGATAAAATTTAGCTCTAGCTGCCAAAATCATGCCTAGCGATTCTTTAAAGAAGAGAAATGAAAATTCTTGAGTTAACTGAATCGTAAATATCAATTTTATCAAGATATCCATGTTAATTTTTGTTTTTTTTTTACATTTTCGCATTTTTAAATTTGGGAATGTTTTTGTGCTCACCCTGTTTTAATTAATTATAATTTTACATGAAAGAAATAAAAAAAAAATTGATTCTAACGTAACTAGATGCAGTTAAAAGATAAGTTATATATAGTAGACAAAAAACATTTTTAAAGCATGAAGAATATTCTGCTTTAAAAATGTCAAATTTAAAGAATGTCAATTTTATAAAATTAAATAAATCTTAATTATTTAATTAAAGAGAAATTTATTAAACTTTCCATGTCTGAAAATTGACTTTTATAAGCTTATTTGATAGAATAGATATCTCTTATATTGAATATTGACTAGAGATTCCTTATATGCTACAAACTAATTAACACTTTCACACCAAATATCTCAGCGGACCAAAAGTTGATGTAAGACATTAATCTAGTTTGTAGTCACTGTTAAACTTCATTTTATAGGATACAGTATTTAGTGTTCGAGTTCGATTATACGGAAAAATGGAATCGATTCCTCAAACTATTAATCTAGTTCGATTTGGCGCATGTAAAATTTTCTTTTTTACTCCGTAGAATGAAAGTAGCGCTAAAACCGATTTAATGTTAATCTATTTTCCTTTAGATAATTAAATTTATTTAAATTTGATAAATATTCTTTCAATGTTCGGGTTTATCTACCGTATGATGTTCAAGAATAACAACTAATCTATTTAGTTTTATAGAGAGAGAGTGTGCAAATACTGTATACCCGTATAGACCTATATAACTAAGTAATCGAAGGAGTAACTTACCAAATTTCAATTCTAAAGACCCTTAATATAAAACTCTATAATCACTTTTCCTTAATATAACAGAAAATATTAAGTTACATGTATAATTTGTACAATTTGGTGAGAGAATATATACAAGATACGGTATATAAAAGATTGGTTGAGTTACTACTACTACTACTACTACTACTACTCGACGAAATTCTTGTACGAATTACTTTTAAAAATTTCATCACGTATATATGAATCTGTTAATGAAGTTTACTCGCATAAATTTCCATTTTTATAAAGTATCTTAATAATTTTCATTTAAATTATATTTACGAGATTTTTAGAAATACGCTATGCAATTAATTAATTCTTGCCTTACTCTTTACTTAAGACAAACTCGAATTTGTATTCAGCGCATCATCTAATTATTAAATATAAGACAATTAAATTCTTGCATATAATATAATTAAAATTATAATATCATTTAAAACTTTTCGAAAATTTATATTCACCGTTCTTATATATATATATATATAATTCTATATTTGCAACTTTCGATTAACGAAACTTTTCATCAATATGTTCTGCATTGCCATCTTATATGTGAATTTGAACTCATCCAAAATCAATGCAAAAATATTTGTCTTTCAGTGCGACATTTTCATTTGTATTCTTTTGTTTTGTATTTGTATCCCTTTCTCGATTCTAATCTGCTTGTTCGCATGTGTCTTTCCTTTTTATATATATAAATATATAATTTTATATTTGCAACTTTCGATTAACGAAACTTTTCATCAATATGTTCTGGCACTGTCATCTTACATGTGAATTTGAACACATCCAAAATCAATGCAAAAATGTTTGTCTTTCGGTGCGACATTTTCATTTGTACTCTTTTGTTTTGTATTTGTATACCTTTCTCGATTCTAATCTGCTTGTTCGCATGTGTCTTTCCTTTATATATATATATATATTCATCTGTTTGATATTTGTCTGGATATGTTTGTTTATGCTTTATGTATAATTGTATTTTTTTACACATTCGAAGCGTGTATGTATGCTTTCAGATAATAAATGAACAAATATATATATATATATATATATATAGAAACATTTTATAAAACAAAAATTACTGTAACGTTGGTAAATAAATGAGTTTTAACTTTTTAATCGTAGATTTCTACAAGAAAACCTTTCTAATTTAATTAAATTACAACTTTCATTTTTTATGCATGTATACATTTTATTTTATTTTTCTAACAATAAATTTCTTCATTAAAAACTTCTGGGGCAACTCGACACAAAGAAAGAAAATAATTCATTACACATTCCAAAGATAAAAGTAAGAGGCAAGTAAATTGTGAATTTTTTTTTTTTTTTTAAGAAAGCGTTTTTTTAATTCGAGAAAATAAAAATATATTTTATAATTTTTTTTTATTTCAATTTTCTTTGAATAACTTTTAACGTGTCCATTCGCAAATAAATTTCTTTACAGAACAACTTTACCAGTTATAAAATTCGTCATTTTGAAAACATAATTTTTGAATCGTTAGATGATATTTTATTTATTAAATTAAACAAAAATCGAATGTTTTTTTTTTAACCTTTCGACTCGTATATAAATCGACTGTGTGCTATTAAGTTTCTACTAAGTCATCAAAATTCACATTCCTAACTACATTTCCGCACATCATCGGGGGTTTCTGGTCTTCTGTTATCATGCATATAGAGAAGGTTCCCATGACAACTAGAAGTGTCTTCTTCTCCTAGAAGATTATTTCTTAGAAGACTTTCCCTTTTTTCTCGGTGTTTATTTTCTCCCAAGATAGACGCTGCTGTCGATTAGTAGAGATGTATTTCACTTCAATCTACTGTCTCCCTAAGGATCGACAACGTTTTGGATAATAAAAGAACCCCTTCAATAGAAAATACTTGATGCTGAACAAATTTCGGATTTCTTTAAAGCTCCATTCAACTTTTATGTCTAAGTTTAAACTTATTCATCTGATGAACAAACTAAAGCGCGAAGAATGCGATGAAAAGTATCATATTTTTATATACGTAATTTTATATGAATATTTTACAATTTAATTTTGTTTTTTTTTACATGTTTGCGAGTAAAGCAATAAAAAGAATATGGTACCATTTATAAATATAAATACATATAAAAAAAAAAGAAAAGAAAATCGGCGATAAAAAGGAAATCAAGTAAATAAAGTTATATTGGATCAAATACAGTTTTACGTCTTTTATTTGGAGAAATGACATATTTTAGATATCTTTTATGGTAGTAAACAACTATGTTTGATCTTCCGTCGAAGCTCGAATAAGATCCAATCTTACACAGGAAGTGGGTAGTACTTCCGCTATGAAACAAGTCTCGCTTTCTATCCTGACTCGTCTACTGTAATCTGCAGACAGTCCTTTTTATCTTTATATTTTTTTTTCCCCTCTTAGTCGAGACAAATATTTGTTTTCGTCTTTAGTAATCCATCAGACCAGGTGGAAAGGCGTGGAATACACACACACACACACACAGACCATCCTTACAATTTGTATTACAACGTCCGCTAAATTTTTCTTCTTTTATAAAACACCGTTTTGTTAATCGACCCGAAAATGTTACTTTTAAACGTTGGTTTCGTTATACAAAAACAACGAAAGATTATTTTTAATGTTTTTTAAAAAATCAAAGAATTGTTGAGAACATAAAACTAAATAAATTTTAATTTAATTTAACATTTTCGTTTTTAATTTTTTAAAGCCAATGAACCAATGAAATTTTTAAAAACTAGTGAACCAATGAATTTTTAAACCAGTGAACCAATGAACCAGTGAACCAATGAATTTTAAAAACCAATAAACCAATGAAATTTTAAGTAATCAATGAACCAATGAAATTTTAAAAACAGATGAAACAATGAAATTTTAATACAAACCAATGAAATTTTAAAACCGATGAAACAATGAAATTTTAAAAACCAATGACCCAATAAAATTTTTAAAAACCAATGAACCAATGAAATTTTAAAAAACCAATGAACCAATGAAATTTTAAAAACCGATGAAACAATGAAATTTTAAAAAACCGATGAACCAATGAATTTTAAAACCAATGAACCAATGAAATTTTAAGGAGCCAATGAAATTTTAAGAAACCAATGAAATTTTTAAAAACGATGAACTAATGAAATTTTAAAAACCGATGAACCAATGAAATTTTAAGAAACCGATGAACCAATGAAATTTTTAAAACCGATGAACGAATGAAATTTTTTTTTAAACTAATGAACCAATGAATTTTTTAAAAACCAATTATGAAAATTGTCATTAAAATTATGAACTCGACCAGTGAAAACCAATTTTAAATAATGGTTTTCTTAAAAAGAAAACCATTATTTAAAATTGGTTTTCACTAGTCGAGTTCATAATTTTAAATGCCAATTTTCATAAGGAATATGCATTTCGAGATATTAGAATCCTAAGTATTGATTATGGACAGGATTTTGAATTTAAAATAGCTGAATTCGAAATATATTCAAAGTATATATTGAAAGGCTGTTTCTCTACTTCCATCTTATTCCTTCTTGAGATTTGTTTTACACAGATGAAAACTTACTAAAAAAAAAAAAAAAAAAAAACAAGATCACCTGGGAGATGTCTTTCTAGATATCGATTGATAAACACGTTTTGTTATTGTTCTCGAACTAAAATCAAAACCTTTATGTGTTCATTCGAGTATATTTCTGATCAGAAACCGCACAAATGATAGTCAAACGTGAGGAAACAATAAGTAACTCGGTTTATTGTCAAAACAGGAAATTAATATTATGGTCGTTCTCATCGATTTTCGATCCATTCTATATAAGCTCTCTCTCTCTCTCTCTGCAAATTCCCTTTTAAAATTTTAAAAGTTGAAATTTTAATTACTTTCATAGAACAAAAATCGATTTAACTTAATTACTTCCGCAAATTATCCTATTATTAAGGTTATACTGATAACATAACGCCATTAAAAATATATTTATAAATTAATTTGAAAAGAAGAACACCATCTTATATATCTATAACTACAATAAAATTGATTCAAATCATTAATTATCATTTAAAATTAAAAAATAATTAATTGTAATTATTTTTTTTAATTTTAAAATGATAATTTAAAATTAAAAAATAATAATAATAATAATTACAATTAATTATTATTGAATTATTTTAAATATAAATTCGATCAAGGACAATTTGTTTAAAAAATGTTGACAAGATAAATGTTTTTTTTTTTTTTGTTTTTGTTTTTGGGGGGAATAAAAATATGCCAAAATCCTATAAAATATTTGACGTTCTTCTAGAGAAAAAATATAAGATTTTGAAACTTTGCATTTGTAAAAATAAAATATTTCTTTCGCAACATATTCATCTTTTTATATTTTCGAAACGAGTTTTCTATCAATGCTACGAACTCATTCAGAATAAACAAGATTTTATTTTTATTTTTTATTTTTCGTATATTCAATATAAAACTTATATTCTCTACAGAATTAATCTTATTTTTATTGGTTTATTTGTTAGATATATGAGATTATGTTATACTCGTAACGTTCGTCGTAACTTCTTTCGAGAAATTATCGATTTATTGTTTTATAGTCCTTATAATTAGCGAAATAAATTTTATGAATCTGCTAATAAACGTTTTTTTTTTTTTTTAAATTTTCACGGAGGAAAAACAGTTTTTAATTATTTAAATGTTACTTTTTTTTTACACGGTTATTTTGTGATTTATGTTTATAAGTCGAATGTGCGCTGTATCAAAATCTTAATTAATTAAAAAAAAATATAAACTGCAATTTTTGAAAGTTTAAAAACTTTTTAAATCTTGAATTCATGTTTCAAATTTTATCATAATTTAAAGTTATATTTATGCAATTAATAATATATTACTGGTAATGTATGCATACAGTAGATTCCTGTATGTATGTATAACGCGGAATCCCCCGCGTTATACATACATACAGTGGATTCCTGTTTAACAATATGCATACATACCGTGGATTCTTTATAACAGTGGATATATACATACAGTGGATTCCTGTATAACAATATGTATACATACAGTGGATTCCTGTATAACAGTGGATGTATACATACAGAGGATTCCTGTACAACGCTATACGTTCCGCGTTATAGGAAATTGCGTTAAACGAGATTGTCAGACGATGTTATGCAAATTTAAACTTGTCTCTGAGTACCAGCACTGATCGCATATTGCTAATGAGATTCGCGTTAGTTTCAAATATGATTTTGTTGCGTGCAGAGTGTTAATTAACTTGTTTTAAAGAATGTTCCTTTAATAAAATAAAAAAAACAGAATATAGTTAACTAAATTAAAAATATATATATATATTATATAGGCTACAAGCAGACCCCGTATAACACGGACTCTGAAAACGCGGATTCGTATAATCGACAGAAAAGTTGTTAAAATTGTCATGTAATCGAAATTAAACATCGTTTGGTTTTTATTACAATCAACAGATAAATAACATTAAAAAAATTTATCTTACGCGTCATACGGAACTGTTTATAGCGTTATACGAATTTGCGTTATAGGAGAGCGTGTTATACCGGAGTTTACTGTACAATATTAAAATATCTAATTTGATGAAAAAAAATTTATAATATTCAATCACTTCTACTAGAAAAATAATATATCTTCTTCTTCATCTTAAGCTTTTCCCATTTCTATATGGGGTCGCTGTTTATGATGAGCTTTCTCCAATGCGCTCTGACCTTTGTTCATTCCCTTCTGAGACCCTTTGATCTCAGATTTTCATCCACAATATCTTGCCATCTTCTCTTGGGTCGTCCTTTTTTCCTCTTTCCTTCAACTTTCATGTTCATAACTCTTTTTCAGTTTACTTTCTTGGATTTTACTTGCAATATCTGTAACCTTCACTGTCCCTTGGATGTGCTCATTTCTAATCCTACAAGAAAAATAATATATAAATTCTTTTTTAAGTTTTTCTTGGCATAAAATATGAAAAATTAAAAGACGGTCCTTCAAATAATTATTTATTAATAACTAAAACGTTTTAAAATAAATTATTTTGTATATTATTTATTTTCTTATAAGATTCTGTACGTAACTTTAAGCTTTCTGAAAATTCCTATAAAAAATAACGTGGTTAGAGTATGAACTCGTGTATCGTGTCAACAGTGATACGATAAAAGTCAACAGCTTTTATGGGAGTTTTAAGTTGAACATATCGACAAAAGCATCTTTACTCGCTTAAGAATAATGTCGATTCTAAATCTGTTTTAGATTACAAATTTGGAATTTACATAAAATTATTTTGATAGGCCAATGTCCGGATAAATTATTGACCAAACGAATATGAAAGAAAGCACTTCAAATTTTCTTGATAAAATTCCCTTGGGAGTTCCATGGAGATGCAATTTAGATAGATGAAACACTCTTGGAACATATACAAGCTTTCATATATGAGAAAGAATCATCATCTTATCTTTCACTCTCTCTCTCTCTCTTTGACATCTTGTTTACCCTCATCAGGCATTCATTCTGATATTTTTATTTCTTGAAGAGAGAAATTAGATCTTTATAAAAAATTTTTTTCTTATCCTTTACTTCTCAAATATTTTTTGATAATTTTTATCTTTGTGTGAATACCTGAATTTATAACATTATTGTTTAAGTATTATGATAGATAAAATTTATAAATTTTTGTATTTAAGAAAAAAAATTTAAGCAATATAGAGGAGAATTTCTTATTACGTACTGGTCACCTAAATCGTACCTGATAGCTATTTCGTTACATACCGACTGCATGTAACGAACTAGCTATCAGGTACGATTTAGGTGACCAGTACGCAATAGGTAACTCTCCCCTATATTTATATTGAACGATTAATTTTATTAATTTCTATTCTATAAACAACATATTCCAGCGCCGGTTCTAGATATTGATAGTTTGTAAGGCAACATTATAAAATGGCACCTTTCTCTCCTCTTCACTTACGCATATTAATACATAAATATATTTAATATTTTGGAATCGGGAATCCAAAATGGCAGCAGATACATAATCACTGAAAAATATGCAAAAAAAAAAAGCTGAGGTTGGATTATGAGACAATGTTAAAAATAATAAAGCATGTTGTGATTATGATATCCTGATTGCAAAATGCCAATGTGGGAAACATAAATATTTATTTTGTTTAGACAGACTTTCATTCAATCATGTAAATAATTATAATTTAACTTGCACTGTTTTCTGTCCCTTGATAAGTGTTATCCGTTAGAAAAAATACACCATTGTCTGTGTAGACCGAATCTACAGCACGAAATATTATCATGATAGATATAATTAAGCTTGCGTATGAAATTGCAACTAGAATCCCTAGATAGATATAGTAGCGCACTCCTTTGCGCCATCGGATGCCGTCAAATCGGCCATTTTATATCCTGTTAGATAGGGAGTTATCATTCCGTTCGTAGGCTTTCTGATTATTTTTTAAAAGCATGCGTTGTTATAGCGCTTTAAATTTTTTCTAATCGAACAAAAAAGGGTCATAGATTCTTTTTGCCGCAAGGTGAAAGAAATGAAAGATAAATGGTTATAGCATATTGGAAGGAAAACTTTTCCAAATGCGATCTCGTTTGCCAGGTAAGCCACCGCTGTATTTATAAATTAGAAAAGAAATTTAGTATTATGATTTACTTTCAATAAAGTTATCCGCGATTATCGATCGACAGGAGGATATAAAATGGCGGCCGAATGCGCCACTCTATCTATCTAGGGACACTAATTGCAGCTGTATTTTATCGCCACTTCATAATTTTCGCCTTGGGCGACTGCTTCACTCTCCTCACCCTAGATCCGGCGCTGATATATTCACATACTTTAGTTATATTGTCAAATAGTTAATATTAGCTGATCTGCTCTAAAATGTCAACTATGATTAAAAAAAATCTATAGAAAACATTGGTAAATTTATTGGTTTATATCGGACATATTTCAAGGATTAGGGAATTACATATGGTTGCTACTCTGTTGGATGATTTTTTTTTCATTAAAAAAATATTTTCTTTAGATATCGATGTAAATGTTAGTCTATCACTATGTTTAATTTTTTTAATTAATTCTTAAATATAGTTTGATGCCATAATTAATTAAATAATTAAATAAACGAGGGTATATATATATATAAATAATATGAATTGCAATTAATTTTGCTGATACGCGTACTTGTAACTTTTCTCGTCATTATTAATTATTGATGGATGATGGCGACAGTAAACGTGAAAATTACTTCTATCAATAAGCAACTCTGACAAGCATTCTCATCGGTAAATACAAAGAAGTTTTTACAGTAATAACCCGAATTTTACATATTTATAAATCTAGAGATGAACGGTGGAGTACGAAGGGGGCAGAGGGAGCGGATCGCCCAGTACCTCTAATCGAGGGGCCTCCGAAGAACCTTAAGTTTTAAGTATATGTATCTATATGGAGGAATATAAAAAAGGGATTTTGTATTCTGGGAGGATGATTACGTATTCATGTGCCGCGTTTATGTTTAAAATTTTATGTTAGAAGCGCTGATGCTATAATTTTATAAGGTATGAGCAGTTTTTCACTCCTCTAGCTATGCGCCCGCCCTCATGCGGCAGCCCGGGTGGTAGATACAGTTTTATGTGTAGAAAGTGGGTGGATAAGCGTGTCAAAATACTGTTACAAACTAAACAAGTTTAATAAATTTTTCCTTAGACTTAAGGAAAAGTTGCAATACCGCCTTTGAGGGTGCCAAAAACAACCCTCAGAGGCAAAATCTCAACCCTCTAGAACTTAAAATAACCGAGTTACTCTTTGTGTTTTGTCCCTTACCCTTTATAATAATCGAGTTACTCTTTGTGTTTTGTCCTTTACCCTTTTAAAATAACCGAATTACCGTTTGCATTTTATCCCTTGCCTTTTTAAAATAACCGAGTTACTCTTTGTGTTTTGTCCCTTACCCTTTATACTAACCGAGTTACCCTTTGTGTTTTGTCCCTTACCCTTTATACTAACCGAGTTACCCTTTGTGTTTTGTCCTTTACCCTTTTAAAATAACCGAGTTACCCTTTGTATTTTGTCATAAAACTTTTAGCTCCACAAAAGTTTTGTAGAGCCGCCATCGGAGGAAAATGCGCAAGCTAAAACCTCCATATTAAGAAGTGAAGAAGAAGAAGAAGAAAAAGTTTTGTAGAGCTAAGTTTTGTGACGAAACACCTCCATTGTCCCAATCGTGTTCTATGAAAGTCGATGACATTGGGTCATCGAATTTCATAGAATACGATAGAACATCATCGAAAGGTGTAGAATTAGTCCTGAAAAGTCCAACATGATTTACGCTTAATACGGGGATTTAATAGTACGACGCATTCTAGAGTTTTGGAGAATTTTCGAGAATGGAAATTTCTGGAAAAGTCGCGGGGGTGGTCATTCCAATTAGGAGGGCCCCAGAGAGACTTCCGCCCCGAGCCTCGATAGCTGTAGATCTGCCACTGGAGATGAATATTTGCAAACAAACAAACGAAAAAAAAATCTTACTGGTTAGTAAGAATCGCGTTAAAATGAAAAGTTTTTAACGGATCGTGTCTGGCATCAAATCTAATAATATATTGACAAGACTAAAATCTTTATTCGCGAATTATCTAATTCGATGACTAGAATGAAAACTTTTAATTTATATATTTATGAATTCACTAAACCACGTTTCGTTCAGCATTTAATTCGCCGATAATTAATATAAACATTAAACGTGTTCATTAATTAAATCAACACGCAAATTAGTGTATATCAACAGAAAATATTGAAATTATAAACTGGTTTTCTTTATAATTTAATTTAATTTACACGCATTCGGTTTATTTTACTGCAAAATTTCGTTTCGAAACTTTTATTTATTCAAAATATTCAATAAAGTTAGTTTTTAATACTAAAATCATAAAAAAAAAGAAGTTAATAGTTTCTTTAATACGATTAGATCTGAACAAAAACTGAATAAGATGAGAATGTTCGAAAGAAAATTTATTATTGTTAATCTAATAATTTATCTTAAGTATTTGTTTTAACAGTCTTAAGTCGATAACTCGAGTAAAATAAGTAATTTCATCTTATACATATTTTTTTTTACTGTAATATATTGTATACACTCTTTGAGAATATCGTATTATATCAGATAAAAACAAATTCTGTTTAAAAAAATCAAAAAATAAATTTTTTATAGAAAAAAATAGTGAAATTATATCTTGAATGATTCTTTAGAGAGTTTTGAAAATATTAAATGATGTGACGATCGTATGGCTAGTATAAATTTTCGAGTTGGATCATCTCTTCTGAATAAATTATAAGGGACTCGCGTATAAAGCGGGGGATACGTTCCGCGTTATAAGACTGTTTGAGACACGCATTATCGGACGATTTTATGCAAATTTAAACTTGTCTCTGAGTTCCAAACTGATCGCATATTGCCAATGAGCAGTGGCGTACCAAGGGGGTAGAGGGGACGGAGCTCCCCTTGCCTGTGATCAGGAGGCCTCTGAAGAACCTTAAGTTTTGAGGGACTTTGTATTTTGGGAGGATGATTATGTATAAATATGTTTATGTTAAAAAAAATTAATGTTAGAAGCGCTGATGCTATAATTTTTTGTTTTCCAAATAATTTTAACTATTTAATTTTGATTAAAGAAATATTAATTACATATTTGTATTGAGATTTTGTATGGTGACCATTCCAATTAGGGGGGCCCGAGGGAGACTTCCGCACTGGTCTTCGATAGCTGTAGATCCACCACTGCCAATGAGATGTGTGTTAGTTTCGAATATGATTTTATTGTGTGCAGAGTGTTAATTAACTTGTTTAAAAGAAAGTTTCTTAATAAAGAAAAAAAAACAGAATAAATGTAATTAAATTTTTTAAAATATTATATACAAGTAGTCCCCGTATAACACGGACTCCGAAAACACGGATTCGTATAACACGACGGAAAAGTAGTTAAAATTGCCATGGAAATGAAATAAACATCGTTCGATTTTTATTACAATCAATGGATATCATAAATAACCGATAAGTAACGTTAAAAAAAATTTATTCTACGCGTTATACCGGACCGTTTATAGCGTTGCGTGAATACTAATCGCAATTTTTTCGTCGCGTTATAGGGGAGCGTGTTATACGGGAATTTACTGTATATCAAATTTAGATAAGCATAACTAAATATATATAAATAATTAAAATATTAAACATATCAAAAAAATTCTAAATTTTATTAAAATTATCTGCGTAGTATTTACTGTTATTATTTTTATTTAAATATTATACAATTATTTATAGTGCAGATATATATATTTTTGAAGTTTATAAAGCATTTTGAATTTAAATTTTGTTTTATTTGAAATGGCTCAGATGAGGTATGAAGACGATTTCTTAAATATAATATTGACAAGATTAAAACTTATGAGTGCATTTGGTGGTATTGATACGTGTGTTTTGGTAAATATATTTTATTTTAATTTTCTTATTTCGTATTTAACTCAAATGCAGTTATTACTAACTAACTTTTGTTCTTTCTTCAGGTAATCGGTATCATCATATTTTATCGGAACGATCCCAGATATCTCTCGCAAAATACAGTTTATGAGGTGGAGAGAAAATTCTGACCGGCTTTCAAGTTGTCATTTTTGTATCATCATTATATATTCGAATTTTAAATTATTCAAATCCCATTATAATTAATACGAAACAGATTTCTTCATCAACTGAATTTAAAATTTTTGTTTAACCATTTTTTTTTTTTTTTTACAAAAAGTATTCTTATACACAGTAAATGATCCTCATTTTATCCGTCTTTTTTGACGTCGACAATCAATACATCGAGAATAAGTGTATAATATTCATTTTATAAGATATTAAAGTGTTCATTTTATAAGATATTAAAGTGTTCTACGATTGATTTAATAAATGGCAGCCATTCGAAATAAAATTTTGGTCATTCCAAACTTTATTAAAACAAATTGATTTAAATTATTAGTTCCAAATGAATTGCATGCATCCGTTTGAAAGGCTTTCGGATATATTTACAATAATGATCTTACGTAATAAACTTTTTACTCTTGTCAGTTCGTGCGAAAATTATCTTAAGAACAAAGAATCGAAGAATATTTACATTTTAGGAAGTTGTTTCTTTTTACTTTATATAAATTTAATAAATTCCATTACAAGATGGTTCGAGATTTTAAAGATTCTGTTTTACTTCCACGGATTTTACCGTCGCGGTGAAGTTGAATTCATGTAGAGTGAAAGTTGGTTCTTATTAGCGCGGTTTCAGCGCGGAAAACCGCCTGACGTCATCCCACGCGGTCCGGTTTGAGGCGCGGATTTTCCGCGGTGGTTCGAGTCGAAGCAGCTTCAACTTCAGCCGCAGCGGTAGGCGACCGTTTTGTTTTTAGACCAATAGCGATACTCCATAGTTTTACGTCAGATTTCATTACGGCTGCTTGTTAGGTTATTGATAACGTAAAAAAG
>WUQG02445074.1:0-13313 GCA_011317285.2 Androctonus mauritanicus
TTTATTAGGAATTGAAGTGGAATACCAGTCAGGAAATCGAATTAATTTCCTAGAAGGATATATATATTCCTATCTAAATTACAATCCCAGTGGAAAATTTCCAGTTCCTCTTTACCGAACGGTAATTTTTTTACGTCACGTCTGTTTAAATTTATAAAATTTACTAAATTAATTATAGATCGAAATTCTATTGAGTAAAACGAAAGAAAACATGTAAAATTAGCGAAACGATACGATATATTTGCATTAATTCAGAAAAAAATTACTTTTTTTTGGTAATATGATTAATGTCTTCTCTCGAGAATCTTTCGATGGAGGAAAAAAATTCTGTTTTTTTTTAATAATTATTATTATTAATAATTTAAACAGACATAAAAGTTAAAGATATAATTTTCGATGACTGTTAATAAATTCTTACAAAAATCCGATAGTTATAATTTGTAATTTCTGACATTTGATTAGAAATTTGCAATTAGTTTCGCAGTTGATTAATTACTAATCTTTGCAGTTCAAATATTTCACGCTCGAGAAAAAAAAGGAAAAAAAAAAGAAAAAATTCGATCGAAACACATTCTTCTTTTCTTCTTTTTTTATAGAAACAAACGATCTTTATCATTATTTCTAACTCGGTTAAAATTAAAAATAATTATAAAGAAGCTATATATATATAAAATTAATATTTTTGTCAAGAAGAACAATTCATTCATTTTAATTGGAGAGCGTGTTTATTTGTATTACTAGATGAAACTCTATCTCGGTTTAAACAGAATTATCCTATTGACTTATGCTAATGATATTTTAGTATATCAACAGTAGAATTTTATATTTAATTTAATAGTATAATTAATCAGTCAGACGGTAAAAAGTTTTTAACAGATCTCAACGTTTTCGTAATTATTCGCATAGTTTTAATTAAAAAAAATTTTTTTTTAATCAGGAGTTATTAAACTGTAGATAGACTGTTATTTTTATCTGTTTTTTTTTCTTAAATAATAAAAATATACGAAAATCTTAGTTATAACGAAATGGTCGGTTGAGGAACAGTTACACCATAAGATTTATTAACGTGAGGATTATAGAACAAATTCGAAGATTTGTAGTTCGATAGATTAATCGCCTTTCTTCAGATTAAACAGAAGTAAAAATACTTATGTCAAATTAACTAAGAATTTCGATAAGAACTAATCGATTAAAATATGATCGAATGCGAGAGATTAAAAAAATAAAAAATAATAATCGATCATACTAAATTTAGAAACTTACGTAGAAAAAAAAAAAAGATCAAATCTTTATTTATCAAAAGAAAAACACGTTTTTTTTCGGCAGTTTATTCCACATTAATTTAATGTTTTTTAAGTGTTTATACAAAATTTTAAGAAGATATTAATCATGTTAATTATTTATATTTTTTAACTCAAAAATATTGAAGTATTTAATCCACGTATGCGATTTTACCATCCAAATTTTACTACTTAAGTTTCAATAATAATTTTCGTAGTAAATACCGTCTTTATAACGACTAACATAAACCCGTATCTTAGTTTTGTAAGTTCGATGATAAATTATTTAAATAAGATAAGAAGTTTGTAACCAGCTACGAAAATTCACAAGAGAAGAGAATGAACGTTTTGCACTTTCTTCCCTCGAAACTAAAAAAATAAAATAAACTTTGTTTAAAAAGAATGAATGATCTATACTGTGTATATATATATAGAGCAGAATCTTATGAAAACTGTGAATTCAGCAGTCTTAAAGAAAAGAATTCGGAAAGATAAAATTGGATATACTATCTGATTATAGAATTCCTTAGCTCTGCTGAAATGATGTCTGTCGAAAAGATGAACGAAGATTTATTCTAATCCTCTGTCGTTGTTTATAATCTAGTCGATTTTCCAATTTACTAAAATTATCAGCCGTTGCAAGAGTTGTTATCTATCAATTTATCCATTATTCGAGACTGTCTACAACTTGTTAGTCGATATATATATACATATATAAATTCTACGATCGACACAGTTCTGATAGAGATTGATATATAATAATATTTTCTACTAGTAAAAATTCAACGGAATAAATGCAAATCCTAGGAAAATGTACAGAGTATTAGGCAAAAAATGAAGGAAACAATTTCCCATAGGAGAAAATACACCAATCTTGGATGAACCATGCGTGACATTTTTTAGATTGCATTCGAATAAACGTGAAGGTTTCTTGCAAAGAATATTATATTTTTGTTATTTACTTATTTCTTAAATTGATCTATCATTGTCAGCATAAAAAAATTTAGTTTTATCAGATTTATTTTTATTAAAAATAAATTTATACGAGAGAACAATTTATCTCTATAACAAAAAAAATAATATGCAGTTAACATTTAACATATGATGAGAGATACAAGATAACAATCCATAAGAAAACAAAACCTCATAAAAATTATATGATACTCTCTTCTATATATATATTAATAATTAAAAATATTTAATACGTAAATAAACCAAGTAAAATACTTAAAAAAATCAGGATATCTGCTAAAATTTTCAAGCTGGCATTTTGTTGATGTTATTGCTTTACATTCTTAAATCGTTTGCCTTAAATAGCGCAAGGAAAAAACATCTATATTCCGAATTTTGTTGAAATCATTCTGAGTGATGTGATCTGCAGAAGTGTTGTTGGCAGAGAAGAGAATTCGTCCCTCCTCTGCATCCCGCCATTTTGGCACGATCGAATTGAAATTTTAAGAATTTAAATGAGCTAAGATACATTTCAAATTTTCGGTCCAAAATAGCAGAACAATGCGAGTTATAGAGGAGTTTTAAGAAATGGATTCCACTATGCTTCTTTATTGTGATTAGATTGTATTGAAATTTTCAGGAGACTTTAAGAAATCTGAGAAACACGTATATTCCAAATTCCATCCAAAAATCTGTTGAAAGATGCAAACTGTATAGATGTTTGAGGAGGAGAGAAAGAGGGGAAAAATGACGCACTTTTGACGATTTTTGTTATTTTCAAACTGCTCCAGTTAGTTTATTAATTGGATTGGAAAAGATGTCTGTGAGAGACGGAAAAAAAACGAAATTTTTTAAACCATTTTTACTCTTTTCAAACTACTCTATCGTTAATTAAATTTGATACATCGAATCTGGCAATCTATGTCGTACTGAATACTTTTTCTCGAATATAAATGCGATATTAATAATATTTAATCTAGAAAAAATTACAAATGAGTTGAATTTTAGCCAAAATGACTCTTATAATAAGAACAGTCAGTGACTATATAGCTTAGAATCACCGCTGTGCCTCTTCATAAGGTAATTTTCATCATATTCTCTGCACTCGATACGAATGAAAACATCGTAACTAGCTAAATTTGACTTCTGTATCCTCTTTTTTTTTCTATTTTTGCACTAATGATTTCGATTGAAATCTAATTTCTTGACATTTCAGCAATTTAATATTTATATTTTTTTAATTCTTAAACGATGGGATGCATCAGTAAAACCATTTTATGATTATGAATAGGTATCCAGACAGTAGGCAGAAACTGTGGTCTACTGTTTGATATGTTTACTTATTAAAAGATCTAACAGATACCTCCAAATACGATTAGCTTAATTTTGATCTTAGTTCAGGTATTTTTGTCGAATTTAATTGGAGTTTGTGAATGGCAGTTCGACTGGAGACATAATATAATTTTTGGTGAGCATTGTTAAATTAATCAGTACTTTTCGGGCCTTAATTATATTTACTAGCTTTATATTTAGAACTATTTTTATGTAATTATTTTAGTTTACCTTCCATGATTTCATTATGACAAAAATTCGATTTATTTCCAAAGAAACAGCTTAATAGTTTTAGAAGAAATTTCAGATATTAAATTAGCATACTTCGTTATTCAAGCATAAATTAATATTGCTCCGTGATCGTTAATGGATATTGCAACGCTTGACAGGGTTTTTCACTTCTTCAAGTAGTTTATTATTACAGTAGAACCCCGTTTATACGTTTCTCACTTCTACGTTTTTCGCACTTGTACGTTGTGTTTTCGATTTTGCGTGTAAAATCATCCCACTCGCACGTTTTCCATTTATACGTTTTCGCATTTGTACGCTATTATTTTTATTCTCCAGAGTCGTTTTCTCTCATTTATACATAAAATCCAAGAAATCTTGCCCAAACTTTTTCGAACAAAGGAACAATTTTTATACTGTACACTACATTATCTTACCAAATAGAAAGTAGGATGAATACAAAAGTAAAACCAAAACTTATCCCACCAGTCTTTCTACCGAGGTTATGTAACGTTGCGTTACACTGGAAGTAACACAACGTTACATAAGATCATAAAACATTAGTGATGACAAGATGTGTACAGTAGTTTGCATATGAAAGTTCGATCTATGAATGTAGTATCGCATCCAAAAAACCACTACAATCGATTCTTTCTTTGTGCCAAAATAACTGGATTGGCCCATCATGGTTAATTAAATTTCTTAATTTTAAGTTCTAATCTATGGAAAAAAAATCTATGTAATACAATATGTAGTTTATCTTTTTTAAATTTTAAGTTTTGATGTATTTTTTCAACTTTTAAAGTTAAAATAAAAAGTTTCATTTTAACGCTAATCTCACTTGTACATAATTTTTATCAATCCCCTTCAAAAACGTATAAACGGGTTCTACTGTATATCAAAAATTATACTATGTAAGCTAAAGATATATACAAAATATAGAAATGCTTGAATATCTTATTGCAAGTACCATAACATAAGATATAATGCAAGTTATCATACTCAACATAATAGTCGATTAGAAGGAATAATAGTAGGAAAATCTCAACAGAATCATCTCATCACTACATATAATTGGATTGCAGAGAGAATAGATTAAAATTTTCTACTATCTGAGAATAAAAAATAAAATTAACAAAAATTTTCTGCATATTTATCATCAGGAATATTTCAAGATATTCTTTATGACAGCTGCATGTATAGATTTTAAACATCTCCGATATTTTTACTACATTTTTTTTAATAGTGAAAATATATTTTAAAATAAATATATCTTATATTTTTGCATTACATATCAAAAATAGAACAATTTTTTTAAACTAAAGTATTGATTTTTATACCGTGCTTTCGGTTTTTAACGTCATTTGGTTACATGCCATCTATAAAATGGCAACGATTACTTAACAGTTAAAGTTACGTTATCCATTTTTCTACATAATATATCAATTTAGAATATGATCCACACATTGCTACATATTTATCAGTTAAAGTAAATAATCCAGTCACTTGTTATTACTCCTGCAATGCGATTATGTGAACTACCGATGTCGGTAATAGTCTATCATGATGTGATCGAACTATCGAGCAATTTAATCATAGTTTAGAACATCTACTGCAAGAGTTATATTGCCGAAAAAAGAAGAGGACATCAGAATATGATGCATAAAACTTGCAGCAAACGTTACGAGTTCAGCCAGATGTTCTTTAACGTTACGACTTAAATCGTAATTTTCATTTTTATATACTTATTGCCAAGTAAGACTGAAGTCATAATGTTGTAGAACATCTGGAAATATCCATAGCTATATTTATATTCAGAATTCCGTATTAAAGAGGCAGATTTTGTTTCCAGAATTATCTGATCAATTTTGTTTTAATTCCACAACGAACCTTATCACATAAGTGATACTTATATTAAGTGAAGTAACATTTTTTTTTTTTTCTTCCTTCTCGATTCAAGTACTTATTAACAGAATCTCTGCGATAAAAATATTTTTCCATAAAGATAACACGAAGATATAATATCAGATAACATTGTTTCGCATGCCACCAATCTGCATTTAAGTTTTTTTTTTTTTTTAATTCGTTCTTGGCTTTTACTCCAACTTGGTGTTCAACACGCCCCATTAAACTTTGTCCGACATGTTTACCATTACATATTCCATTCTCGAAGCCATCATAAATCATACTGCAAGGTTGCATATTGCGTCACTCATTGTTAATGGGCGATGCACCATAGCGAATGGACTATGACAACAAAAGCCGAACTATAATCTCATTTTTTACTTTTTTGTGGAGATGTAGAGCGATAAATTATTTTATGTTGCATTTTTATATATTTATACGGTTTTATGTATCCTTCATTGGTTGGCCAAATATCTACTTTAACGTTTTCCATGATCTTAAATCATTTTTTTTTATTTTTCTATTTTACTGTGCGTGACATAATCGTTGCTACTTTTTATCTTCGATTTTTCTTTTTAGTGCATTAAATTGCCTTTGTTAAATGCGGAACGAAATGTTCTTTTATCTTAAATGATTTTCGTTCAAATTATAATTAATTAAACGTATTCGAAGAAATAAATAAAAAAATTAGTGAATAACTTTCAGAGAAAAAAAAATTGTTTGTGATGTTCCTTGACAATCCAACACGTTTAAATCGTATGTATCTGAAATCTAATAAAGTTTACTGCCACCTAATTAATTTACTCTTATCAAAATATATATATCTCCTCGATTTGTTTTTTCTGTAAATAAAACTTCTATATATTATTTTCTAAAAAAACAACATAAAATTTTTAAAAATTAAATTATAATCTTTTATATATATATAAAAAAAAATTGCTACTGTCTTTTTTTTTTTTTAGATTTTTTTCGAAGGAGAGTGAGGATTATAAGTTTCGTTGTTGTCTGTCTGTAATTTTCCTGTTGAAAACTTTTGAAATAATCTGTAGATTTTCATGAAATTCTGTAAAACGATCTTCTGCCATTAAAAGTAATCTGGACGTTGAATAATTTAGACTTCAAACATGTCGTGACATTCAAACTTTTCACGTCTCTCTTAATATATTCTCAACAAATTACTGGATTTATATGAAATCTAGCAAGGAAATCAAATCGCCTGAAGGTAAGCATTGGTGATATACATCGATCATCCGTTTAGTTTCGATAATTTAAAAATGGCAGAAATTCGAATCTCGTAGATTTGAACTAATAACTTTTTGAACTGTTTGGTTGATTTCTATTAAACTCTACACGATAACAGTGGCGTACCAAGGGGGGGAGCGGACTGCCCAGGGCCTCTGATCAGGGGCCTCCGAAGAACCTTAAGTTTTGAGTATATGTAACTATATGTAAGAATATAAAAAAGGGACTTTGTATTCTGGGAGGATGATTACATATAATTGAGTCGTGTTTATGTTAGAAGCGCTGATGCTTATAAAACATGGCTAGAGGGATGCTTATAAACATCCCTCTAGCCATGTAGAGGGATGCTTATAAAACATGGCTAGAGGGGTGGAAAACTGCTCATCAGATATGAGCAGTTTTCCACCCCTCTAGCCATGCGTCCGGGTGGTAGATACGGCTCTATGTGCAGAAAGTGGATGAGTAAGCGTGTGTCAAAATACTGCTACAAACTAAACAAGTTTAATAAATTTTTCCCTAGACTTAAGGAAAAATTGCACAATTTAGCAACAGCGCCTTTGAGGGTGCCACAAACAACCCCCCAGAGGCGAAGTCTCAACCTCTAGGACTTAAAATAACCGAGTTGCCCTTTTAGCTCCACAAAACAACCCATAGAATGTCATCGAATCTCATAGAAGACGATAGAAGGTCGGCGAAAGTTGTACAATTAGTCCCGAAAAGTCCAGAATTAAATAAATGTTAATTATATATTTATGTTGACATTTTATATGATGATTGCAATTAGGGGGGCCTCAGGAAGACTTCCGCCCTGAGGATCCCCTAATTGGAATCGATAGCTGTAGATCCTCCAATGACGATGGTCGAGTCATTAAAGTTTAATTTTAAATAATATTAATTCGTCTTGTAGATTCATCCAAAAATGGAGGTCGTTCAAACTTCGAAGTTAACGTTTAAACAATCTGACTGATTTTAGTGGCATTAAATAGAGAAGTTGTGCCATCGAACCCGAATCTGATGACATACATTTTAATCCCCTATCTTTAATCATTTTAAAATAAAGAATGTATTCGGAAAAATAGGAGAACAGTTCTTTCATAACTGTTTTAATTCTCTATCATTCCAAGGAACAAAAAACAAAGATACCACAATAAAAATAATCTTTAAACGATTTCCATTTAAATCTGTATTTATATAATATGATACATTGAATAATAATACTCAAACTTAAATAAATAAATTTGAAAAACGATCCGGAATTAAATTAAAGGATTGGAGATTATTGCTAATCCTATAACGTTAATTAAACGATTAAAATAATTAATAGCTATGGTTCAAAGTCAGTAATTCTTAGAAACGTTTTCCACTTGATAACAATGTTTGGCACATTCTCTCTTATTGCTCGAAAGTGGGATATTGAACAACCTCCAAGAGATTAACCAATTCCCAAATGAAAACAAATATAAGCTTGTGGAAGATTTTTGAAGAAACGTTAAATTGCGTGCCCTTTTTTTTATAACACTCAGACACCGTCTGCTAATGTTACATGAGGTGAATTTCGTGTTTTTTTTTTTTTTTTTTTAATGATTGAAAGTGGGAGAAAAGAGGTTGTTTTGAATATAAAAAAAATATTTAATAAAATTTTAAAATGTGGCTTATTTTATTGTACATATAATTCGAAAAAAGTAATTTATGACATTTAAAGTTTAAAAAAGAAAATCTATTTTTGAATTAATTTATTGTGAAATATATAGTAAATAATGAAAAAGTATTAAAACCGTGATTTCTTTTATACTTTTATTGAATTGATTTTTTGTTTTTGCAATTTTTTTTTGAGAATTAAAATGCAAATTTCAATTATTTATAACAAGTAAAATATTAAAAAGTTTATCAAATAATAATATATTAATTCTTCTGTGCAGTTTGTGCAGCGTGTTGTGATGAATTGTATGGCTCTCTTTGTGTTGCGTTATGACGTTATTTGGCATGTCGAGATTGGGGATGTGAACATAGTTAGGCCTTGGTTCCATAATGATGAATTGTATGGCTCTCTCTGTGTTGCGTTATGGCGTTATTGGGCATGTTGTGATTGGGGATGTGAACATAGTTAGGTCTTGGTTCTATAATGATGTCAATTATAGGGCCTTTATTGATTTTTTTGGGTAAAGTTCATAAATTAAGTGGGTGGATATGGTGTAATTGATATGATGTAGTTTATGTATCTTGTTTTGCTTCTTTGTATCTTTTATGTCTGGTTCTTTACTCGTGTGATCATGTGTGGGTACACTAGTCCCTTGCATTGGTTTAATAAATAATAATAATAATATATATATACACATTTAATTTTATTAAAATATAATTTAAATCTTCGAAAATAATATAGATGAAAGAATTAAATTAAGCAGAATTTTTGAGGAAAAAAATATTATTTTTTTTCATGAAAATATATGAAAGACTGTCATATTATTTCGTATAAAATTTCGGTAAGTTCTTAGAAAAAAAAAAAGAAAAAAACAAGGTACATTAACTAACTAGAGAATTTTTGCCAACTTCATAAATATTTAAACTCTCGCTGCAAAGATTAAAGGCATTACGTTCGGAATTCCGTCTTTAATAATTTTTTTAAATAATTAAATTTAAGTCACCGTAATCGTATAAATGTCAACTTAAATTTAATTCTCCCAATTTCGTCAAAAGTTTCAATAAAATCTTCATAACATATTCAATTCTCGTAACGATTAGTATTTAGCGTCAAAATATAATTAATTAAAAGTTTTAAATTAACTTAAATACGATGAATTTTTAATGATATTAATACTTATTTAATTCGTCGTTAAAAGCGCAATAATTACGTTAAACAAATGCAATCATGGAACGATATTTAAAGTCCGCTTTACGAGAAAACAAAAGATTTCAAGATGGTATCGATCAAAAATTTATTTATTTTTATTTTTTATTTTTCTATTATCTATCAATGTCCGAAATATAATTTTATTTATCCATCATTCTACCTTTTATTTACGAATATTTGACAGCTTTAACAGATATCGATTGAATCTCTGAAGTATGCTAAAATTTTTCCAACAAAATTTTCTCATAAGCAGCTTTATGAAATCTGCAAAACTGACCAACTCGTTAACTTTACAACGTTTTTTAAGCGTAATAAACTGATTTAAATAATATTTATCTTTACAATTATTTAATTTTTTTCAGTAAAATTAAGCAAAAAAGTCATAATCAGAGGTTATAAGAAGTTATTATCGAAACAAACAGTTTTAAGATCTACGCGAAAAAACACGATTTTTTGGTAGAATAAAAGAAAGATTTTCGCAGTTTTATAGCTATAATAACATGTTTTAGTTATGTAGTAGCTCATAAAGTATTTAAAATATAACTGCGAACGCAAAATTCCACAAAAATTATAGAGAAAAGTCGCCATGTACACTCGCTACAAAGCGAACTTTTGGAGGATCTTGCTTAATATTTCAAAATGTTCTTCTATAGACTTTAATATATTTTGTAGAAAAAATTTAAATATTTTTTCGCATTTCTTAGGAAATATTATACAAGACACACATACACGTGTGTGTTTTTTTAAAGAAAATACAGAATAAAATTAATAAATAAACTTGTTTATGGAATATCGCAGTTTGCAAACGAAACACCTGTAAATTTTTTATAAAAAAAGAGAGGATTTTATGTCAAAATTTGGCACGATATATATCTTAAGAATGTTTTAAAAGTTTTGAACGTGTATAATATACGGATATCGTGTGTATATAAAATGAAATATGACTATCAAATCAGTCTTCGATAAAGAAAAAACAAACAGTTCTATTGAACTTGAGTAACCAGAAAGATCAATCATCCAAACTGGATCGAATTCGTCAAAGCCAGTTCCTGCTTGGATGACGCAATCTTTTTTAGAAAGATGTTTCTGCAAAGCAACTCTCGACAACTCATAAAAGCAGAAAAAACGTTTCCATTCTACGAGATTTCTTTCTTTAACACGATTCCAAACGTCGAAACCGTTCTAAAACATCGTTTTTTTATATCAAATTGATATATTAAAATATTTAATATAAGCTTAAAAAACAGGGAAAATAAAATTTCGATTAATTCTCTTAAAAATTAATTAAGGAAAAAAAAATTGGATAAACAAAACATGAGAGACTCTTCTCGTCAAATTTTTAAACAGAAATTGTATCGAACTTAACAACAATCATCGAATATCATTTAGTCTGTTACAATTGAAGAATAATTTCCTTAGGTTAATTTTATTTAAAAAGTAAAATAAAATTAACTAAAGAAACAAATTCGACAAAAATCTCTGGGGGCAAACGTACAAAATGGTATTAAACCCAAGCGAGAAGATTCCATTAAGATTTACAGGGAGATGGCAAGTTTTCTCACTTCTCATCTTCTCATCAAATTTTAATTTATATATATACTTATATACATAAACTTCCAACTTTCTCTCATTAATTACATAACAAAATATATATTTTTATAATTTTTTGGTTCGATATATTACATCCATTGTATTGCGTAATTTAATATTAAACGAATCGATTGTGACCAAAATCGATAAGTAGCATTGTTAATTGCCTCGATCGTGAATCACGCTTGGTACAGAAAAGTTTGTGAAACAGATTATGATGTATAACAGAAACGAACAAAGTTATTAGAATGCAGAAACCGTATCGTTAATATTATCTCCGGAAGATTAATGTTTATCTGATTAAATATATTATACCCGAATATAAGCCGATATATCTTATCGTGTGTTAATAATCGCGATATTAATAATAATTGTTAAGAAGATAACGATTTATCGATTAGATCGAAATCGATTTTAGAAAAAAAAACATAACAGTAATTTTGTTTTTTAAGTTTTAACAAACGTATTTTGCCCATCCAGAATTGTAAACATTTTTTATACGTAGGCATACGTAACCTATATATATTTTTTTCTTAAGATGCGAAATATTTTTCGCTCGAAGAGTCTATTATTTTCAATTTTCGACAGGATAGGAAGACAAAAAAATATTATATAGAAAGAAAATTGCAAGATAAAAGGAAATAAATTCAAAAAATTAAAGTGAATATCCTGCAGCGTGTACGAAACTCGGTGCAAATTCTGTGAAATCGTTTCTTCGCGTGATATCTACGTCAACAAGTTGTACAAATTTATTTATCGATTCAACTTTTGTTCTACCCATTCGACTTAAAAGATATTGGGAAATGGTTGTTGACAATTAATTAGTCAGGGGAGGAGGACCATCTGTTGCCTTCTTGTGTTTAACAACTTCTTCCTTTCTTCGACTACTTCCAGACCGAAAATAGGTTCTTTACAACGGATAACGTTAGAAAAAGTCGTTGTTTAATGAGGAAATTAGTTTCTTCGAAGGTTAAATAATCTAAGGTGCAAATATTAGTCATAAATATTAAATAATGGCATAAATTCCCGGTAAAAATGACGCACGAAAGATGCGTCATTACCTGATACAGTTTTGATAAAATGTTTTTTTTTAAGTATACTTTGCGATTTATAAATTAAACAAATTACGCAAAATAACGCATACGTGACAAGAAAAACGTAAATGAATATGTTCATTAGATTATCATATATCTCCTCTTGAAACAACGATCATCAGATCTTAAAGGGAGAGTTTGTTCTACTTGTACTTAACAAACTGATAAGTTTAATGGTTTAGCAAACATTATTATGTCTATTTTAAATAATTATTGCTCTATCTCTTCGATTAAATTTTTTTTATAAAATAAAAATATCAATTTTATGATATTAAAGATTTTTTTTATATATATATAAAGAAATATTACCGATTTCTTTAAAGAAAACCAGAATTAGTTGTAGGTGGATGGGAAGTGTTGTAAGAGGATTTTCTAAGTGGAAACGGTTTGCAACTTACAAATAAAAATAAAAAAATAATCCTAGAAGTTAAAAATATATTCTTAAGAAGGATTTGTCTGTTTTTGCAGCGTATAAATTCAGCAAAAAATTTTTTTTGTAACTAAAATTACAAATTAAATCCGAAAATGTATTTTTAGAATGGTTGATGTATAAGGTAACTCGAGGGAAGATGAGAGTTTTGTGATATTTTGCAAGCAAGATATATATATATGCTTATGTGTAAATATATATTATGTGATATGTGTGCTTATGTGTGTAAATAAGCAAGATATATATTGATATACTTTACATATTTTTCCACTCCACATGTTCGTGATAAATGAAGTTATTGTTAACTGTGCCATCTTCCTCCGAGTTACTTCATATAAAATTTATCGTGCTTCCTAAAAAATTCGCATGTTTTTTAACGATATATTGGTTACAACATTCAAATTTTTGTTTAT
>WUQG02445085.1:0-13312 GCA_011317285.2 Androctonus mauritanicus
TTAGAAGTTAATAGGATAATGTTAGAAAAATCTAACCCTTGAATCTCTATGACAGCCAAAATTTTTTGTTGTTATTCATAATTTAAAAATTAAGGAATAAAAATCAAATTAAAATTATAATTTATCTAAAAAGACAAAATCCACAAGTGGTGCTCTAACTTAATAACGGCCACCACTTAATGATCCCGTGTACGAATATGTCTGTAATCTGAATGTAATAAATAAGAATAAATACAATAATCTGTTAATAAAAATTTGTGGTTAAATCTAAATTATTATTTAAAATATTTAGGTTTGCTGCCAAATTTTAAAATATTAAAATATGTTCCTCAATAGAAAAAAAGGTTGAGAACCTCTGTGCCAAGCAAATACTTCAGCAAAATCACATTGTAGAAAAATGCAATGTGATCATGTCCTACACTCTATCCAGTTTTCTCTTAGCATCACATTGTGTCATTTCAATGCTCTAAGTCTATATTTAAGTGGCCTTGTTTATTCTAATAGTGAACTAGATTTGGGAAATTTTTTAAATTATAAAAGAGATCATTTCTATTTTGATGAATGTCATATTGTTCAAATATTTGAAAATTGGGGATTAGCTTTTATACAAATATACTGTATATGGTATATGTATATCAATATGGAAATTTTTACAAAATTTTGAGTTTTATTTTCATGTTATTTTTAAAAAAATTTATTGTAATTTGTTATATGTGATTTTATTTGAAAACACCTACAAAAATATAAATTCAAAATAATTGAGCTGTATTGATGTTTATGAATGGAAAAAATGTGATCATTATAGCTAGAATTAGCAATTGCTGTAAGGTTTCAGATCAATTCAGCTTTGCAATAAAATAATTATATTGAGAGCTGAAAATACAATTTTATTTAATAGCCTCATTTAACAATATTTACCTCATCATCAATCTTTCCTTGAAATTCTTCTTCATTTTCATCTTCAGTAAAAATAAGTTTCTCTCCATAACCAGCATCCTAGAAGACCATGATAATTTATTATTATTTTTGTATAAAGTATTACAATGAAATAATGGAAGGACTGGAATAACAATATTGACATTCCATATAAACATTATCACACTGAAAGCTTTTTATAAAATATATTTGCCAATAAACAACTTTAACTCTAAAAAAATTCAAAGTTGTTATTCTACTGTTAGAATTCAATGGGAATTTCTGTATTCTAACATTGTTAAGTAAGAATATCTATTTTCCTTCTGAGCTTTCATCATCAACATTTTGTTTGCTTATATAGCCCTCTCTGATAATCCATTATTTTGCAGATAGTATGGCGAAGATATAACTGAAGTTCTATTCATTCCTGATTAAATATATTGTGGTCCATTATTTTTTAGAATTAAAATTGTACTACAATAATGATAGAACAACATATGTAACATATGTTGTTCTATCATCATTATTTAATTATTCTATATCCAGTACCAATCGAAAGTGATTGAAAACATTTCTTTCGTGAAATAAAAGATTCTTTTCTGTCTAGTATTATATTATTATCCATTACACAGAGAGATCCTCGCTCTCTGTATAATGGATAGTGCTGTATTTCTCTTTTTATGTCTTTTATAAGTGGCAGAATGTCTACTTAGTATTTTACTCATATAAAAATATAATTAAAAAATAGCACTCTTTGCAGCTGAGATTATTTTATTACAAAGTAGCTAATATTTTTGATATTTTTTGCCATCCTTAGGCTACATAGAAAAATCAAACACTATAAAAATAGAATATAATAATAATTGTTGCTATGGTTATATATTTATAAGATTAATAACAATTAAAATAAAAAAATAAAATACAGATCACATGTATCTGATATTTTGTTTAAATGAATATATTTATTCCAATAGTGAACTGGATTTGGAAAATTTTTTAAATTATCAAAAATTATCTATTTATTTCAATGAATATTATATTGTTTTAATATTTGAAAGATGAAGAGCTTAAATTTCAAGGGTTTCAAATTTTTAAACTCTGACATATGGTAATTGGTTTATATCATGAATGTGCAGTATATTGTATAGAACAGATTATGTTAATTTGATATCTACTGCTAATTACTATATTTTTCTCAAGATAGCAAGAAGCCACAGTATCTGATAGATAGAAGGAATAAAAAGTTTTTACAAAATATAATGGTATATCAAAAAGTGAAGAAAATTTTTACAAACTTGAAAAAATTAACTTCTTTTATTTTCTACATAAGAAAAGATGTACTGATAACTACTCTGAAAATTTATTTTTTATCAATTTATTCTCAAATATTACTATTTATAAGTAATGGCCACTTTTCTTGAAGATTGCACAATAACCAAATAGCAGTTTTTTTAAATACTACTGAAAGAATAAACATTCAGAAATTTTTAAAAGAATATTTTAATATGGTATGACCTATTTGTGACAGTAATATATATTAAGTATATACCTGTTTGTAAAGCTAATCTGCATTAAGCTGACCCACCTTAATTCAGATATTAAAAATCAAATCATATCTAAGTCAGTCCTAAACTGTAAGTGTTATAACAATATATCAATACAAATCTTCAAGAGCAATAATCCAGTCAAACCTTATAATTGAAATTTTAATAATTTGAAATAAATTTTGATTAATGTTAGTGTCATCTCAGAATTAAAAAAAAAGACTGCAAGGCTACTAAAAGCTATCTCACAAGCTGATTCTTCAGATATCATAATATTGAATATTAGAATTTAGAAATCAGATATCAGACACAATGATAGAAATAGTGATAAGCCAATCAAAATATTTGATTTTAATTGGAGTTATCATGCCACAGGCCTACAGTGGTGCTAGCCAGGCAACATTTGATTACAATTGTGCAATCATAATTGGCAAGTCATAATTATGATTGTGCCAGGAAAATGTTTTGTATTTTAAATATTTAACAGCATAGAATTCATGTTCTTAAAGAATTATGCTGATGATAACCAAAGTTATGATCAAAAACATTTTGGTAATACTGTAGAATAAAAGTATATTTTATCTATTTGAGCTGTTTTATATTTCTTTAGTGTATATTTAAAAAGCAAGTTAACAGACTTTGTTCAAGCAATTATTATTAGCAATGGGAATTAAAATATAGGCGTTCAAAATTAAAACACAAAAAGAATTTTGCTGAAACTGATAGAATCTGCATATGCAAAAATTGCAAATCTGATGTCTAAAATCAATTGCAAAACAATTTATATGTATGTATTACATGATCAGAACTGTCAGATCATACAAATTATTTGATTACAAATATCAGATTGCTATATTTTATGTTATGCCTATATTCTATAAAATATTTTAACTGACATATAATTGCAAGTATCATGTTTACTTGTAACACAAATCATTCTATACTTTTTGATATTATTTATAAAATGCCAAATAAATTAATATTTTTGTATATATTTAAATATGAACAGTCATACATATTTATATATTTTTAAAAATATAATCAATAAAAAGTAAATATTTGTTAGGAATAAATATGGCTTATTCTATTGCAGATACAGAAATTTCAATGTGAAGAGAATGCAATATGTTTAACTTTATATATTTTCAATCTTATTTATACAATGTACCAAATATATAAAAAAGTTAATTTATAAATAATTATAAATATCTACATATGTTTAATTCTTATTTGAAATAAAGTGATTTAATAGTCAGTTTGTAATTGTTATTTTTTTGATAAAATAACTATTATTTAATTTTTCTAGTATAATAATGATAATTTATTCGTTATTATTGAACTTATCAATGTATTTGCTTATGGTGTTATTTTTTCAAACCATGTTATTATTTCTAATGGTACTTTTTGTTATTGTTAGACTAATATTTAGAAGAATATTTCCGAGTTTAAGAAAACAAGATCTAGTATAAGCAAACTATGGATTATTGAAGAGCCATTACTGTTGGGTTGGCAATGAGTTTGAAAAAAGTAACTTTATAGTTATAAAAATTTTTATAATTTGAAAATAATTACCTTTAACCTTTGTTGAGTTGCTACCATGCTGTAATAAGCACAATACTGTTCAGGTGAAACCATAGCTCTAATTTCTTCTTCAGTAGGTAATCTAAAATCTTTATTCAAAACCCACCAATGAGCATCATTACCTAAATGAAATGAAATTTCCTGGTATATTATTAAACAAATTATTTGTAATATCCAAATCAAAAATTTTTCTGATAGTAGGCATAATTTATAATATATACTGTATATTAAAATATTATACAAAGTATATTAATGACAGATTAACTCACCTTGAAAAGGAATAAAATCTAAAATAAATTTGATTTCTGCATGCAAGATAACCTCTATGTTCATAATAAAACTAAGAATTTTTACCACTTTAGGAAGAGAACAAGAATTTTCCTTTGGAAATTATTATTGGCAATTCCCTGACTATTGTGTAAATTTATTTTTTCACAATAAATTTTGCATATTATAAAATTTAAATCCATTCTCCTTATGATAAATGATATTTAAAAGGATAAGGAATTATTTTAAATTATCAGAAATAGTTACGAAAATTATTGTATTATAATAAATAAGTAATTATATAATAAAATTCTGATACCAGTTCTTTTAAATTCTGCACAATGATTCAGCCGTTTTCTAATACTACTTTCAGAATAATATGGGAAAGCTTTCTTGATATCTTCAAGTTTACATCGAGGAGGATCATCCCTACTTTTTTTAAAAAGTCGATATATAAAAACCTAAAATTAAGAATATATTATGCAATATTAATTGATACTATATTTGTGAGATGATATAATTGATTAAATTTCTGTTTATATATATCAAAACTTACTATTATTTATTTACAATACATTTAATTATTAATTAATTTTTGCTAGATATTAGCTTTATTTTAATACCAATACAGCACAGTAAAATTAATATTTATTTTCAGAAATTTGAAATTATATAATACTTAAACAAGGAAAGTGAAAATTATTGAAAGTAATTTAAAATAAAAAGTTAATTCGAATATTTTTTAATATAATTATTTGAAGGATTAAGTAAGTTTTGAGAGAGTAAATATCAATGTACCTAACTGCCAGTAGATGAAGCTAATAGCTTCAATAAAAGATTCATTTGAGCTTCTAATTATATAATTATTATTTACATTCTTCCCTATAAAAACACTTTTGGTATGTAATTCCTCAATAGACTAGCAGTTTTCAAGATGTGGCCACAATAACGAAATATTTTTGTGTATAAATGGATAACAGAATTTAAACTACCAATATATCTGCATTAAATTTCTATTTATTTTGTTTGTAGAACTACCCTATACAGCAGAACCCAGTTAAGAAAAAAAAATGTAACTTAACAACAAATGAATATTTCTTTTGTGATATTTTTGCATCTTTCCATACTTTTTAATCAAGGCACAAATAATACCCTTGTTGTTTTCATCCTAGTTGCAGCAAGCTATTTAGAATAAATTAACAGAAACTATTTATAACGTTTGATTATAATAAACTGATCACTTTTATTAATTCAATTCACTATACAGTATCTTTTTAAATTAGATAAGTGATTTTTTTTTTCAAATAAAAATTGAATGATTGGATAAAAAATTTATATTTTCACTTATAAAAAATTATCAACTTTTATTACATTAAAATTAGATTTAGTTATTTCAAGTATGTTATTGAATCTCACCAGGGATATGTATAATAGTGAAGTCCACTCAGAATCCTTCAAAACTGCTTAGAGTCCATCATGGACTAGTCAACCAAAAAATTGAAAAATAGTTTCTTTCTGGAAAAACTAAAGATACATAAGCAACAATCAAGCACAATTCTTCAGATGGCCAGCAAATGCTTTATCATGTTACCATCCTGCAACTTTATCACAGTTTCAGATCAGTGCAGTTGCCTGCAACTTCTTGTGCCTGCATTGGCAACCCCACATAAATTTTCCTTGAGAACTATTGCTCTAGACAGACATGTATTAAACTTTCATTTTTTATTAAATTACTTTTCATATATTAATTTTTGGCATTTATATTCAATATCAAGTTTGCTATGTTGTAGGATTTCAGATAGATCTTTTTTGCATTATTGGATATTGGTCATTATATCATACTACTTGCAGGTGTACAATATAAATAGGCAAACAATAGAATCAGATTTTGTTCAATTGACTAATTTACAATACTATCTTAGAATTACTTTTAAGAACCAAAAAAACAAACTGTTGGAACTTTAATTAAATAATTTCTTTATATTATTTTATCATTTACTTAAATATATTTTGTATGCACTTTCAATTCTGTTAATTTCAAAAATAATATCAGATTTTCAACTGACTTTAATTATAAAAATAATGATCTAAGATAAGTTATGTTGATCATGTGACAGAACAATGATCTCTTTATAGTGCTCAAGATTATCAAATTTATTTAAGCATGATAAATATTTTTCTTAAAAATATTAATTTTAGTTTCTCTTCAAAAACTTATTATTTGAAAGAAATAAATGAAATAATAAAACCATTTTAAATTATAAAAGCTAAAAGGAAACTAATCAGGGAAAACTATCATTTTTGACTAACCTTTTAGATCTGGAAAAGATATGGAATTTAACACTTATCAAAACAACTTATAAAACAATATCTGAGAGAGAAACAAACCAACAAATCCAATGATTTGAGATTATAGATCTTGATCAAAAGTAAACTATAAAATTTTACTCTGATAGTTTTTTCTATCAATCTGACAATACAGACAGTATCTCTTTTAACAAATGAAGAATTGGATTTCAATTTGAACCTTCTTTTCAGTTTGATATCCTTGCAGAATTCAAAGGAATAGATGGAGGAAAAAGAAGCAACTTTCTCTTAGCTCTTTTGCTTTTCTCTCATCTCACTCCCTTTTGTTTGTGTCTGTTGGTAAACTGATATCACCATGTGTTTATCAGTATTTTTGCTTTCAGTCAAAAAAAATTAAAGAAAAATAATATAAACAAAAAGACAACTGAAAGAAATATAAAGAAAAAAAAGGAAAACTCCTGTACAACAGGCAAATAACTTGTATAATAGGTAATTAATAAGTATATTTCAAAATGATTTCTTTGAATTCAGGATGTTGTCACAACATTGTTGCATCATGATGTAACAAATAGATGACATCACATAAGCATACTGATGATGTCACTGTGACATAATATTGATAAATGATCTTGCAAGTTTATATTTTAAAGAATTCAAAAAGAACAATAATTACTACAAGTTGTAATTTAATTAGTCTGATGATAATATAATATTTTAATAAATATGAAGTTTGAAATAACAAATGAAATCAATGCATAAAATAATTTTCCAATTAAAAACTTTCTTATGTACAATATACAATGAATTATTTATTATACCTATCAAAAATTGATCAATAAAATGATCAATTTTTGATAGGTATAGTATACAATTGTTACAAATGCAAATTTCAATGTTCCTCCAAGTAAATTTTTTTCAAACCAAAGAATGGAAAGATATATAAACTCATAATTTTATAAATTTTCTAGAAATTATGAAAGTTGTATTAAAGAACAACTGAATGACAAATTGTAGAAGAAATTAATATGCAAATAATCAAAAACCAAGTTTTTCTAATATAGTATACATGTTTTCAAACTACACACAGGCAATGCAGGGCATATTTTCTTAATCTTTATATAAAATTTCAGTTAATATATTTTTTTTATCAATATTTATCAAAAAAAGCATACATAAGGAACTAAATATAAACTTTTATATAAAGCTTTAGCTTTTTAGATTTGTTATTGAAAAGCTATTTTTCTCTTAGATTCTAATTACAACTATATTAGTTGTTATATTAGACAAAAATCTATTATTAATTTTATATTAATTTAATAAATAATTATATTATTAGATATTTACCTGTAAAAATTCTTTTGTAAACAAATGTGAATTTTTAGATTTTGGACCAGGAACTTCCATTAATGGTAATTCTTGCCCAACTGTATATATAATATTAACTTCTCGAATATAGTAACTAAAATGACAAAAAGAATAAAAATTTTAATATAAATCACTTTGAACATGACTATTTTAATATTCATTAACTTCATGAAATAATACATACGCTTCACGAGTTCGTATAATTAGAAAATCTGTTTCAGGCATTTGATGTTCATATAGTGGTGCACGAAACAAATTATTTTCAAAGGCCTGTAAACTCTGACCTTGTTTCAAATGCCCAAGAAAAGGAGATGTATGGATAAAATGTACTGGTTCTCCATATTTAAATGCTGGTGCAACTTCTTTCCCCGGTTTCTAAATATAATTAAAAATTTATATTCACAAATTTCACTCATAGGATTTGTTTGTAAGTAGTAGTTAAAAATATGGTTTAAATAGTTTGTCTTATTTAATATTGTGACAATATGTTTACACAGAGAAGTTTATTAGAGAAGAACTGTATATTTGATAATGGTTTTTATTTGTAAATTTATAAATTTATTTTTGTTAAACATTTTATTTGTAACAGAAAAAATTATTACTTTTGTTTTTATTTTTGTCATTTTAAATAAAAAAAATATTTAATTATATATTAATTATAAATATTTCAAGATTAAATTACATAAAAAGAAAATATATTATCAGTTGTTCTATTTTTCTAATATTCAATAGATCTAGTTGTTGATAAATCTTTTTGATCAAATTAATTGAACATAAAAATAAATTAATTCTTATTAACAAAGCTTCTCAATAATATTTGTTTATTAAGATTATAGAATTCACTTACAAATAATTTCATATTCAATTATAATTTAACTTTTATATAAAATTAAAATCACATCAAGATATTATTCACAACATAGAACTTTCTTAATTCATCAATTTTTGTTAATTCAACTCTCATCAACTGCAGTTTTATCTATGGATAAAAATATTTTAAGAATGTTCACCAAACTTATCATTTATTTTTGTGTATCTATAGTTTATACAATTCCAGTTACAATCACAAGATAAGAATACTTTGACCATAGTAAATTTTAACAATATAGATATTTTGCTAAATTTTACTACAAATACAGTCATTTCCCAATTACATCATGCCATTCCTAAACTCATGACATTATTCAAGATGATATAAATCAAGCCTGATTTTACCATAAATGCAATATTAAAATGGAATAATTGGTTCCAGAACAAAAATTTTGATCAAGAAAAACCAAGTATATTTAAACAATAACCAAATAATCCTAGTATTATAAATTAATGATTAAATTTTTGCCAATGTGGCTCCATCTATTGAATAATAACTAAATCAAGTTTTATTTTCAGCTAAGTATCAAAATCTCTAGTTTAGTTATTAGTCAATAAATTGAGTCACATTGGCAAAAATTAAATCATTAATTTCGGTTATTTTTAAATTAATTTGTAATGCTAAGATTATTTTTCCATTATTGGTTACTGTTCAATTGCTTGATATATATTATCAGATATATTCATTCTGCACTTATAACAAATTTACAAAAATATGAAAGCTAAAAACACAATGACAATTTAAGAAAAGAATATTTTCTTTTGACTATAATCAGGTTATTTGAATCGACATAAATATCTAATAATAAAAATTATATTTTCATTGTGAATAGGCTTTTAGAAAATATGTTATTATTTACTAACAATACCACATTCGATATTTCATTGCTGACTACTATATTAAAATATTAACTTATATTTTAATTTTATTCTTTAAAATGTACTATCAGCCACCTAGGGATATGTCTGCCTGTGTGCCTACATGCACTGCATATCTATCAGAATTGTCCTTGATATTTTATTTCATATTATTTTATACACTTTTGATGCATAAGTAATAGAGTGACACTTTCATCTTTTTAGCATTAGAATAACTCTTATCCCATTGGAAGATGCATTAACTGTTATAACTGTTTCCCATATAGGTTCAAACCAGCCAAGTTTGGCTTTCTTGTTAGTTCATATTTTATTGCTTTGAAAGATTTTTCCTTACACTCTCCCCATTTGAACTTATTTTTATAGTTTTCAGGACTTAATACTTCATTTAATGGATGAGCTTTTGTTGATATATTAAGAATAAATCTTTTGAAATAGTTTACAGTTCCAAGTAAGCTTCTCAACTCTGACATATTTCCTGGAGGATGCATTTGTTTAACAGCCTTTATTCTATTATTATCAATAGTAAATTTCTTTTTGAATGATCATATATCCTAAAAAATTCACTTCCATAACCCCAAATATAAATTTAGCTGGATTACTGTTATTCCTGCTTTTTTAAATTGATATTTAGTATCTGAAGTCTGTTATTATTTCGTTTATGATTCTGATGTGCAAAATCTATAAATTTACAATGAAATTCTTTTTGGGTATAGAAATGTTTGAATTTCTATATAGTATAAAATTGTATTTTAAATTTGATTGACATTTATTAAAAAAGCAATTTTATTTGTTTAAAGAAGTTAATGTTTTTTTTCCAACAATAAACACTATTTCCTAAATTACGAACAGTATAGAATTTCCATTGTTCCATTAGAATGTACAGTTTAAATATTGTACAGATAACTGTATTATTTTCTATTTTGGATTTAAATAACTCAAAATATTATGTTTTGTGTTTTATACAAATATGCACTGATATTAATAAAGAAAAAATATGCTGACAGTTGTGTTGGGGATCGTATGCACACATGGTGATCTCTGATATTTCCAATAAAAAATATAAATTTTAATAAACTCTTTGCTTAAAATGTAAACCTTCTGTAATACAGATTCTGTAATACTAATTAGAGAATCTGTAATTAGTATTAAGTTATGGTACTGAGGAGGGATATGTAATATCCGAAAACGTTATACCTAAAAAACTTGTATGCTTTGCTACAGTGCTTGTTTGAAGGTTTAATATAAATTTTATTATAATCATTGATATTTCTAATAAATTAACAAATATCAGAGTCTATTATATACTTATCTGATTCACAAGATTTGTGCTTCCAACAATAGTTGGTTGATGTATGCATTTCCTATTTCATTAATTGCAGGGAAATTTCCTTGCATATTTTATTTTGCTTTTGCTTTCTTATATCTCATCTTATTATTTGAAAATCTTATATATTTTGAATAACATGCTATTGCAAAAATCCCAACTATTATTGTTATTTCCAATTGATATAGCAATGATTTATTTTTTCAAATTAGACAATGAAAAGTTTATTTTGACATCAAAACTTAGATCATAAGCCCATTCAGATTTCAAAAAAGTTATAAAAAGTGAAAATCATGAAATATAGTAAATTTTATTTTATTTTTTATGTATCAAAGAAAAATACTTTTCATTATAATAAAATATGAAAATAACATTTTATGTCTAGCATATACTGTATTATATCACATCTGCCATTTTAGATCACATTGCATTGTTGGTTTCAGAATGGTGGAAATTTTTGATGGCACATCATTATGTTAGGCAAGGCAGCAATATGTTATAGCAGGAACAGATAGTAAAATTGATTGTACATTATAACAAAAATACATTAAACAAGTGTATGTTAAGTGGGATATATCTATGTTCATATACACTGGAAAATTTTATAAAGAAAAAATTTTTTATAAAAAAGTACCAACTTATACACAGGAAAGTTAAAAATTTCCTGAGTATGTTTCTTGTAAGTTTTTCAGGAAAAATTTTTCTGAAATAAAACATTCATTACCTCAATCACAGTATATAATTTAAAAAATTTATCATGCAGTTTAGTTTGATTTTTCTATCATTTAAATTTTATTAAATATATTCTTTTATATTTAGAAATGAGGTAATATTTCTTTGATATTTTCTGCCAAATAAAGAAATCAGTAAAATTATATTAATGGGAAAAGTATCTGAATGAGACATGACATGATCATACCTTATTCTCCATCCAGCTCCTTTTCATGTCATTATATTTTGATGCTATGAATCTGGCATTTTATCTAAATTTCCATATTTATTTTGTTCGTGAACTGAATTCATAGTTTTCAAAATTATAAAAAAAAATATGTATTTCAATGAATTTTTTATTCTAATTGTTGAAATTTGAAAATCAACTTATCACAGATTATAAAATTTTAAATGATTTTTAATCTCTGAATGGATTATATCTGAATCAGATTGTATATGTGAACTATACAGTAAATAATAATACACAGCCTAAAAATTAAATGATAGAAAAATCTTTTCATAGATTTTATAATAAAATATGATTTTCTTACTCGTTTATAATAATTCTTTATTTTTGTTGCCATGCCAATATTCATCATTAATGGAGGAAATTCTTCTGAATATTCAGCTAGAATAAGCTCTCCATCTTTATTGGAAAGATCCTTAATTGTTCTCATGAAAAACATTTCACCACCTCCTGATGCTTCTCGTTCTCTCTCTCTTAACTATTACAATTTTTAAATAAATTTAAATTTATATAATTTGTATAATTATATAATGCTGTAATTATAAATGCATGCAAATATAATTCATAAATTAAATTTTTCTTCTAAAACTTGATGGAATGAAAAGTAATAAGGACAAAATTTAATATAAAAATGAAAAGCAATTACTCTTGTTTTATATACACAGGTATGTTATTCATTTTGTTTTACTTTTTCTGTTCATAACAATTGTGTATCAATTTATTTTTTCATGTTAGTTAAAATTTGTGATCATTAAATGACATTCATAATTTATAAGATATTACAAAGTCAAAGAAAATTTTATATTGTGCATTAAAATTTCTTCTTAATTTATAGATTATTGAAAAGTTAATTAAAATTCAAACATTAATACCATGTATAATTACTGCAAAAATTTTTAACAATGAAACAATTTAAAATTTATTATGCAAAAAAAAATCTAAGTAGTATAATTATTTAAGGAGTAGATAATTACAATAAAGTCTCATTAATTCAAAGTACTGTATTTTCGATAAAAAAACTAATTCAAAATCCAAGTTCTCAAAGAATTTATCTATTAATTGGAAAAATCCTTATATTTTTCAAATACATTGCTATTCATTATAATATACCTTACTTCTACATATGGTATGCATAAATTAACAATTAATTGCATATTTGTAAAGATTCTTTTCAAAAATTTGTAAAAATTTTTCTAAAAACATTCTAAACTGCACAAGATAGACCAATAACACAAAGAAACATTAGCACATCTGAGCAGACCTTTTTAACTTGTGTACAAAACAAGTTTATTTATTTCAAAA